>VWPU01000469.1:346113-512108 GCA_013398955.1 Callaeas wilsoni
ATGTACCCTCGTTCACTGGGCGATGCTCTCCTGACCTACACGAAGAAAATGGGAGGGAAGGGAAGGGAAGGGAAGGGAAGGGAAGGGAAGGGAAGGGAAGAATTATGTGTGTTTTAAATATTACATTGTCAATGCATGTAACGTAATTAGCCTGTACAATTCTTAACATAGAAGTAAATTAATGTTATAGCTACATTATTCAAATTGAAACCAAACAGTAGAGGAAAATACTGAGTTCTATCGAAGAATTAGGAAAGGATCCACTCTGGAGCAGTTCATGAAGAACTGCAGCCCTTGGGAAGGACTTACAGTGGAGAAGTTTTTGGTGGATTGTCTATCGTGGTAGGGATTGATCCCACACTGGAGTAGAGAAAGAATGTGAGGAGTCCTCCTCCTGGGCTGGAAGAAGAAGAAATATGTAGTGGACAAACTGATTAAAACCCTCATTTCCCATCCCCCTTCACAGCAGGGCAGGGGATGAAGTAGAGAAAATTGTGAGTAAAGGTAAACCCAGGAAGAAAGCAGAAGTAGGGGGAAAGTTTTAAGACTTAATTTTTCTTTTCTCATTATCTACTCTGATTTCGATCGGTGATCAATTAAACTATTTTCCCTAAATTTAATCTGTTTTGCCTGTGACAGTAACTAGTGAGTGATCTCTCCCTGTTCTATCTTGACCCCCAAGCCTTTCATTATCTTCTCTCCACAGTCCAGCTGAGGAGGGGAGTGATAGAGTGGCTTTGGCAGGCATCTGTTTTCCTGTCAGGGTCACCCCAACTCCATGGTATTTCAAGAAGAACCTCCTTTAGGTTATCTTTTTATGTTCTTTTCTCAAATGGATTTTTTAAATTTGGAAAACAGATTAGTGGGGACACCTGTACTGTAAGGGAAGAAGAAAATGTTTATATATATTTACTCTAATAGAAATTAATTTAAGAATTATATTTACCCTGAAATTCAAGATAGATTTTAGAGCAAGTAATTTTTAAAAAATTATATTCTTTATTTCTCTTTTTATTTTGGTACAGCTGAGATGCCCATTTCCCACCCATATTTACAGCCTGACACAGTTTTCTCAGCATAAGCAAAGAAATTGCAAAAGTTTCAGTCTTTAAAAATTTAATTGGATCTATTTTTGAATCTCAGTTTGACTGTATAGTGCCCAGAGGAGCCACAGAAATATCTTTAAGGGACCTAAAATAGTGTTTCTATTCATAAAAATGTCACAGCTTTACAGTCCAGTATCTCATAGCTCTGCAGGCTAAAAGTGAGTGCAAGTCTCGAGAGGACAATCTCTTCCCAGTGGAACAAACTGTTTCACTGTGGCCTTCCAGAACCCAAAGAAATAAAACTTCCACCTTAAGAAAACAAATAAACCAGCAAAGAATGGAGACATTGCTATAACAAAAAAAAAAAAAAAAAAAAAAAAAAAAAAAAAAAAAAAAAAAAAAAATTTCTTATAAGCTGTTTGAAGTTAACCTGACTATATGAAAAATCCTATCAAGCTAAGCTAATGGATAGTTACAGCTGCAGAAACTGCATACAAGGTATAATGTTATACCACAACGTATATAAAAGAATCAGGAATGCCATCTCTATGTAGGTGGTATCTACTCATCCATTTTCTGCAGTATCCCTACACAGACAATAGGAGATGTATTACTGTCTGGGGAAAACAAAAAATAAACAAGCACAAAATCCCCACAATACATATTTGTCTCATTCCTCTTCCGCTCCTCAAAGACAAATACCATAGGAATGACACCTTCTCTTTCAGCAAATTACATCATAACATTAATCTTTGAGGCAACCTGACTCTTGTTTTGCACAAATGTCTTCATCTTGAGCCAACAACTATGTTGTAGACGGTAGGGTTTTTTTAAATTCTGGCTCAATTTCCTTCTCTTCATATTTTTATGTGTAAAGTGGTATTGCTTTCGTTCACATTGCAATCAAGTATGTTCTCACAGATGTTTTAAATCCTCTTCCACCTTAAGGACTTATTTGAACTCTTTGTACTAGTCCTTGCTACTAGCTGGGTCTCAGACAATGAATGAAGGAAGACCTGGCAGCTTTCAGAAGTCTCACAAAATGAACAAAATCAAACACTAAAGCTAAAATGAACCTGAAAAGATGGAATGAAACAAACAAACAAAACAACCAACCAAAAAACACCAAAAAGCAGACAAACAACCAAAACATCCAACATATAAACATGACACTCAAGGAAATTTGAGGGAGAAGTTGAGCAAATCAAAAACTTTCAATTTTTCAGATAAATCAGAGATAATCTGAAATATATGAAAAAGCACTTCTGTAAGTAAGGAGTGGGTGCCAGTAGGAAGGAACACAGCTGGAAGGTAACTTAATTTCTGACAAGCGTCCATTCACTGGTAAACAAGTTCATGGTTTTGATAGTTCTGCTAATTCTGGAAGAATTGAACTATAAATCCATAATACACAAGGAATGGGGAAAAATAAAAAGGAGAGGATTTAAATCTAAGAAATGAAAAAGAATAAATTATAAAGTCTTAACGGGAAAAAAAAGTGAAAATGGAAAAGGTCTTATATAAATTTGAGATAATTAATGGCCAGTTACAAAACTAGTCCTTGAGAAAATGTTTGTGGTTGCAGGTTAGTTTGTTACCCTGAACATGTGTGTTATCTATTCTAGGGTTTTAGTGAATCAAAAGTATTAAGAGACCAAGACACATTGGGTACACAGAACAGCACATATGGTGGTACATTTCAGTTGCATCTGTGAATTAAAAAGACCAGATCACAATCTAAGCACTGGCACATCGCTGTTTATTTTATTAAATTATTAGCATGGACTCTGGTATCGTTATGGTCCATGAAAAACTAGCAGTGTCCCACAAATGGTTTCAATTGTGGTTGAAGCTTAGATGCTGCCATGCATTGTAGATGTTCAGACATGAGCCACACCGTCTTACTGACCTGAAGGGCTCCAAATGCTCTCTGGCCTCTTTTATCTCCTAGTCTAGGCAGAGTATTTTTGATACACAGCACAGCAGAAGACAATGACCTATTTCTAGTCTACAAATAGGGCATGAACAATAAATAAGGAAGTAAAAATGATGGAAAGGAGGAAGCTCTACAGAAATTTCCATCAGAATAATGATCATTGCATCAGAAGACAAATGGTATATTATTCTGAATAAAATCAGGAACCTTATTTAATTAATTTTTTCTATCATTGTACACAGGTGCACAAACTGGCCTTTGTCACAATTTTTTGCAGTAGTATTGAAATAAAAATAGTAGATGATGGAGAATAAGTAGGTAAAATACATTGCTTAAGTTTACTTCAATCATACGCCTATAGAAAGTATATTCAGAAAAAAAACGCATAATAAAAAACACTTTGAAAACTGAGTTTATGACCAAGGAAGCTGTTTTGCCTCCATTACAAACATTTGAAAACAGCCGATGAGCGGGAATATTTTATCTAATGTATAAGAAAGCAAATTATCACTATTGCTAAATGCTATAGGAAAAATAACCCAACCAAAAAAACCAAAAAAAAAAAAACCAAACCAAAAACTCAAAAAAGAAATGTTGGTAGAACAATTTATAGTAAGTAACACAGGGAAATTAGTGTCTAATCAACGATCTTAAAATTCTCAGATACTTGTGTTAACCGAATGTTTGCAGAAACCAAAGCAGTCTCACCCTCATTAAGTGCTGTTACACATTCTAATGAGAGTTTTGAAACTCCAGAGGCCTTCAGTTAACTTTTTTCAATCTCCCATTTAGTATTTTCCAGACTGATGGTTGTTTACTTTCATGAACTATGGTAATGCAGTAGGTCAGCAATAATAAAGAGCTCAGCTCTTCCAAGTCCAGAAGGCAGAACAAAGGAGATCTCTTTGCTGCAGTCAAATAATCTAATATTTTGCAGAGTATTTTGTTTTGGTTTGAGAACTACACTACTTATTCTCAGAGATCAACTATGTTGATTCTTTCCTCTTTCTAGTCAAATTTGTCCAATAATCCTCTTTGGTTAGCTGAGCTCTGTTTTTTCTGAAACTGCCTTCTGCCACAGAGAGATAAGTTATGTCTGATGCCTTAGGCTACAGAAGGCCAAAATATGTTTTGTTCAGTCTATAGGACACTAGCAGAGGAGCAATGCCTGTAACTGCTACTCCTTTCCATCTGTCCTGTCTTCTTGATATGTTTGTGAGTCTTGTTGAAGTCTCAAAAGTGCTTGGTGTCTTCAGACATTTAAAGATAGCGCTGTTTGGGACCCAGATGTTACATTTTTATTTCACTGGAGAAAACTCAGCTTGCTGATCCTGTTAGCATGATCGAGTGACATATTTTCCTGTTAAGACAGAAGTAAAAGGGAGAATCAAGTAGAGGAAGGAAAAAAAAGGATAGAAAACACATAATGACCTTTATATGATACATTAGGACTAAACTAATTTTCACAACAACTTTTTATTTCACTTTCTTGGGAAAAAAAGTTATTTTAATAAAAGTACATCTCTAACCTTGCTGCTTTTTGTTTTCTCTTCTCATACATCAATATCTAAACCTACAAAGATTCTATATTCTTAAGCAAATCTTCTGCTTCTCATAAATATTGGTTCAAATATTAAACAGTTTGTTCAGCTAAGTTTGAAAACTATGTTGTTGTTTCTATTATACACTGAAATTGAATGCTTTTCTTCAATTAGACATGAATTTTATGAATAATGTCAGCATAAATATTTTTCAGTATATTCCTGTGCTTACAGACAAGACATTCATTAATCAATGTAATTTAAATACATACATACATACACAGAGTTTTCACTGTATGTGTATTCACTGTGATAATGAAACATTATAAAAATGGATCAATAAATAAGCATATTATATAATTCATTTTCAGAGTAACCTACATAAAATAGAACATACTTTTTCTGCCTTTCACTCCATTATGCATACTTATTAAGAATTTTATGAAAGAAATATACTTGTGGTCTTCTCTAAATATGTATTATAATAGCTTAATTTAACGACACATTATAATTTTTTTTCAGAAAGACAGTGATTTTCAGGTTTTTTCACTGGCATGATAGGAGATTTAAATAATGTAAAATTCCTAGATTTGATGTGTTTGCAGGGAATGACTTTGTTTTATCAACATTTTTGCACACAGCTATGCAAGATGTTCAGGGTTTCAGTGGGACTGTTGTTTGTAATGGTAAGCACCCTTACAAAAGTTTAGAGCATCAGACATATCTTCATTTTTATCTTCTGTGTTAAGCAAATAATTCAGTGCTTTCTTCAGTAGTGAAGACCAATTTAAGAAATGCATTTCTACTTCAAGTGTTTTCTTTATTCATCCTCCATATGAGCTAGGTGCCTACACTCTCCTTATAATCAAAAGAATGAAACTGTCACTTTCAGAGCACAAGTAATTTCTAACTAACATTTACAAGAACTCACATAAACCTCATATTTTTCTTCTGTGACTGAAAATGCTAGATTTCTGTCTCAGACATGGATCCATCTAGGCTGTGGCTATTTAAAGTTAGGCGAAATTAATCCCACTTGAATTTTTTACAAAAGTCACAGAAACACTTCAGCATTAATCTTAGGGTGTTAATGGAACTATTAACTGCAGTTTTTAACTTCTTTGTTTTGTTAAGATTAAAATTATGTGTAGGCTTTTTCACATGGGTGACCCATAAATAAGCCAGGGATGAAAATGATTGATTTCAATTATCCTGTTCTAATAATAAGATGCAAATGCTCAGTTTCGTGTGTCTGAGATTAATAAAGTTAAGAACAGGTCAATTAGATAAAGTATTTTGATGCATACTGTGCTTGTACAGATTTTTGAGCTTTTTCTTGTTGTCATAGAAAATATCAAGGGAAATGTGGTTATGTAAGTGGCAGTACACTGAATACTACTTGACAGGTAAGTCCTTCATATCGCATTATATCTTGTTATATTTTCAGTTTATTTCAATTTTCCATTTGGTTTTGGTTTTCTGGATTTTTTTAACACTTCTGGTAGCTATTTTCCACAGTCATATATAAGGACTGTATCAGTAAATTGGTTATCACTTTTTATTTCCTAATAAGCTTGGAAAACATCCTTTGAAATGTCAGTCACTGAGGCACAGGTATTCATAAACTGCACTAATCCCTGGATTATTTTTCCGAATATATTTCACCTAGAATATTTTTTAAATCTGAAAGTAATTACCTTCATTTGTCCAGCACTGTCTCATTTTTTTAATTTTTGGTGTGTTTTAGTCCTTACAGTGATTAGTAAGCAGGCTTTATTTTTCCATCTGAGGAAGTACATCTTAAAAAGTGTTCAGCACTAAGATTACGACAGTATTAACACCTCAGACTCCTTTTCCTTCTGACATATGTTACAGACTTAAAAAGTATAAAAAGACTTAATGGGACAAATCACAGCATGAAATCATTCTCCTTTTCTGTCTTCTTTGGTGCAATAGTTGACACTCGAGAAATAAGTGTGGATCATAGCATCATAGACTGGCTTGGATAGGAAGGGAATTTAAAGATCAACTAGTTTGAATACCCCTGCCATGGGTAGAGACATCTTCCCTGACCAGGTTGCTCAGGGCCCCATCCAGACTGGCCTTGAACACTTTGACTGGCCACAGCTTCTCTGGGAAACCTGTTCCAGGATCTCACCAGCCTGACATTAATTTTTTTTTTTCCTTATATATAACACAAATTTCCTTCACTTTACTGTTTGTCTTTGTCTTCTCACTACAGACTCTACTAAAAAGTCTTTCTCTGTCATTCTTGTAAACTGCCTTTCCATACTGCAAACACACAATTAGGTCTCCCTGGAGCCTTCTCCAGGCTGAATAGCCCCAACTCTCTCAGTCTGTTTTTCATATCAGATATATCCCAGCCTTCTGATCATTTTTCTGGCCTTCCTCCGGACCTGCTGTAACAGGTCCATGGTTTTCTTATAGCAGTTCTCCAGATGAGTGTCTCATCAGAGTAGAGGGAAAGAGTCACTTCCCTCAATATGCTGGCCCTGTTTGTTTTTTTACAGAACAGATACAGCCGGTTTTCTGATCTGTAAGTGCACACTGACAGCTGAAGGCGAATTTTTAATCTACCAGTACACCTAAATCCTTTCTGCAGGGCTATTATCAATTCATTCATTCTGTACTGATATTGAGGGTTACATTGATATTGACCTTGCATTTGACCTTGCTGAACCTCATGAAGTTCATCTGGGCCCACCCCTCAAGCTTCTCAAAGTCCTCTATAAAATGTCTCTTCCTTCAAACATATGAACTGCTCCACTCAGCTTGGTGTCATCTGCAAACTTGCTGAGAGTGTACCCAGTCCCACTGTCCATGTCATTAATAAAGGCATTGAAACGTACCAGTCTCAATATAGACCCCTGAGGGACAGTGGTCATTGGGAAATAAAACAGATTTCTGCATTCCTATCACAATTTTTTCTCTGTTAGTTCTGAATGCCTTAGAAGAGGGATAATTTTATAACAGTGTTCTAGAAATATCCACACAATCACCAAGTGAGCAAGTGTGCTCTGACAGCATAATTCCATGACAGAGAAAATAGTTTTGTCTCAGGAGCCTTTTGCAACAGGATTAATTAGCTCAGGTGGATTTGTGTTTGCTATTTTTGGTTTTCTTCCAGTTCTACAATTAACAAATCTAGACGTAACTTGTGCATTTTTGAAAAATTGCTCCCTAGTATACTGTTGAGGACACCATAAAGTTGAATAAATTTTACGTTTTTTAGTATCAATTTTTCTCACATGAAAACTTATATGATCCTCTTGCCCACTTAATGCCAGAAAATCTGATGTTTTTGTTTAGTGTATAAGCTTTGCAATGAGTTAATGTATAAGAAACAGAAAAAGTCTAGGAGAAAGATTTTCCTTTTAAGAAGGAAGACTATTCTGACTCGTCTCTTTTTTTTCTTCTTCCCTTCTGCAAGCAGAACAACAACTTAAATATAAGGGCTTCAGTAAATGTAACAGCTCTGGCAAGTTGGTGTCTCTTATAATTTTTCATGATGACAGCTTATAATGACATACACTGTTATGTTGCCAACTCTCATTAGCGTAAGGTAGCAGAACGTTAGTGCTGTCATTTTCTTAAGCCGCCCTCCTTTTGCTATAGCATGGCATTACATCCTTGTTTTAAATCAAACATCTGCTCTTTGTGTCTACAGCCAATCTGAAGAATGCTGCTTGTATAGTACAGCAGGCAAAAGCCAATACTTTGTTATTTATGCAGATAAAGAAGTCGATAGTGTAAAAATGGCATTTTCACTTTTTATGCCTGAACTAAATTCTTTTTCCAATATTTGAAACTACTCTACCTTTGACAATACTTAGTTGTTTAAACAAATAATTAATTTTTTAAGATTTATTAAAAGAAAGTGTTAACTAGGCTACATTCCCATAGATTTTTTTTATTTTAATTTAACCATCTTGCTCTTTTATTTCAATTAATAAAATTCCAATAAAAGCAATAATTACAGTCTGATTCTTATTAATGTCAAACTGACTGTCTTATTGCTTAAAATTCTAGGAAATAAAAGATGTAAAATATGAATAGTTATCCTAATAAGCTATAATCTTAAAATTATGTTTTATTCTGTGACTAATTCTTACGTAGAAGAAGAATAATTTTATGAAGAAATTACCAGCTAATTCTCTTCTTTCTAGAATATTGTCATTTTCCTGGAACTGCCAAGGAGATATTTCCTAGTCATGTGTGCATAAGAACACTACCTGCATAAGAAAAAAAAAAAAGTCAAAAACTTTTAATACAGAAAATAGTGTGGTTTTTAAAATATTTTTAAAAAGAGTGTTCTCTATCTTGACAGTTATTTAAAAAATAACATTTGGAACAGATAAAATGTGAGACAAATTTAAAAAAAAAGGGGTTTTTGTTTCTTAAAGCAGTGGACTCAGTTTTTACTATCGGGTTCACATTTCAAATTTAGTATTTCCTCAAAAATACTACAAAAAATATTATGTCCATGATATGTATGTTCACAGAAAAAATAATACTTCCATATAATAGCTACACCATCAATAAATTGTGTTGCTGGACGAAAAAGGTGGAACAATGTCAAAATTTTAGGATGTCAGCAGTAAAAGATCCTTATGGTAGAATTAATTTTAGTCCTTTGGAGAGTTATTAACTGAAGCTGAATTGCTGAAATCTGAACTTCTATTCATCTGGAACAAGAAAAACTTCAACTGATTTTTTAGTAATATGGATTTTTGATACAGTCCTCTGAATATACGTGGCTGTAAACTAAAAGTCCTAAATTTAAACATTTTTTTTATTTGTCAGACTTGCCCTATGGTTCCATGATCTACAGATTATTAGCAGAATATTGGGAAGGAAGGCATCGGAGAGAAAGATTTCTGGAGGGAAAAAAAAAAAGAAGAAAAGAAAAAAAAGAAAAAAGAAAAAAGAAAAAAAAGAAAAAAAAAGAAAAAAGAAAAAAGAAAACAAACTCCTATGTCATTGTTTTGCAAAAAGATTTTTTTTTTACTTTCTACAGACCTGACCAAAGACGCTGTCAGTGGAAAAAATGACAAAATACAAAAAAGACATGTTTCATACCCCAGTTGCTAGACAACTCATAATATTGCAGCCCTTCTCTATGACAAGTTTTTCTCCTTTTGGGGGAAGAGAATAATAGAATATCTCGTCAGGAGGGCCCCATAAGAAACACCAAGTCCATCTCTCCATTTCTCTCAAGATTAGCTAAAATTAAAACACGTGGCTAAGAACAACGTCTCGATGCTCCTTGAACTTTGAAAGGCTTGCTTCTGTGACCACTTCCCTGGATAGCTGTTCCAGTGACTGACCACCCTCTGGGTGAAGAAAGTTTACCTAGTTCCTATCTGAACTTCGTCTGAAGCAGCTTCATTACATTCCTCTTGTCCTATCAGGGTTCATCAGAGAAAAAAAGACCAGAACCTCCCCCTCCACCGTCTGCTTTGTGGAAGTTGCAGTCTATGATGAAGTCATCCCTCAGCCTTTTCTTCTTCAAACCAAACCAAACACGTGACCTCAGCTGCTTGCCCTCAAGGCAATGACATTTTCCATTTGATGATTTTGTTTCCTTCTCAGTTCTCCTGTGAAAGTAGACCAGCTGCTCATGTCCATTTAGGAGTGTAGAAAGAGAAAATACCCTCATCATCAACGTATTTTTACGGCAGCTAAAATGCAAAGTTATTCTACAACAGTATGATCCTTGTTTTGTTAAGTATAGGGGAAATAACAGACTTCAAGTTCTTCGTTTAGTGAAGTTGGTGTATTAATTTATGCTGACAGTCTGAAAACAATGTCTCTGTAGCCTGTTTATAACAGCGCTGAATAAATGAAGGTGAAAATTTATTTCTCAATCATGAATTGCAGCTGAGTTACTGTTCAGTGAACTAAAGGCAAGAACAGGAGGCTGGCAGCATTCCATCCCCAAGCCAAGATGGTGCTGAAGTGTGTTTACGTCCCATTTGTGTCTTACTCACTGACAGCAACAGTGATGCCAAGCTTGCAAAAGTGCTGTAGGAAACTGGATAAAAGGGGTCTAAAATTTGTAATTACTACCTTTTAAAATTAAACAGATCTGACAATGTTTGAAATATTTTTAAGGCAGTTTTGAAAGATATCAAAAGAAAAACAGAAAATAAGGTGTGACTACAAAATAACACACAGAATAGGACATGACAGAAAAACTCCAAAATGCAAAAGGACACATGGATTAAGTGAAAATATGCATAACTGTATTTAGAGTGCCTTGAGAAGAGACCTCACATATATCTCAGACAATATGACCCACTTAATTTTTATACTAGAAGCTTCAGTTCTCCTAAAAGCTGTTATTGAGCTCTTTCTTTTCATACCACTATCTCATGCATAAACATATATGTATTAAAAAATTAATAATTTAAAAAGGGGACCCAAGACCTAGGAGGAATAAATTTCCACCGTTAACATCATATTTTTCTGAGCGAGAACCTCAGGATACCGGTGACTTTTCATTACTCCCTGGACCAATTTTTCTTGAAGACCAAAGCTGTAGACCTTAGGACACAAAGGAAGTATAAACATAACACTAGAGGAAAATTGGATATAATATGTATGTATTTGCATTATATTTTTGAATGTGTTAGCTTCAGCGTAACTGTAATAATAATAACTTCTTTTGCTTAGACCCTAAGGCCTTAATAAAACTAATAAAAAATGTTGGTTTCACATAGAATGCTTTTGCTTTTAGCAAAAGAGTTCCTTTTTACTCCTAGCAAGATTTTGAGTGTAACAAGGAAGGAAGGAGAAATTTGCTAATAGAGATGCAGGAGCTACTAGTTGCTTATTATCACATTTATCACTAACTTGTCCTGTCCATACAATAAGGATCTTGTCTCACTCCCACCTGCACACTGATTCGCTCCATAGTATAGTTAAAGGTTGTTTGAATCAGTTTACAGAAAGCAACAGCTTACTGCCCTTATCAAACCAATGGAAAAGATCAAAACATCTTGCAGGCAGAGTTTTGATTTCGAGGGTACTGAGCTCAGTGTTAAGACCAATATTAAAAGGCATTCTATAGGAGACAGAATGATTTACAAGGAAGATGGAATGATTTACGAAACATAATTTCTCCGCTCATGCTAAGTACTTTCCACATATACAACTGTGTCTTTCTGAATTAAAGTAGGAAACTATTCTTTGGGAATGCAAATTTAGATTCTGTCGATATTGAGATTTGTTTTAAAACAGATCTCTTTAAATTCACTACCTTTATTTCAATTCACAGATCATAAGGGTGAGAATTAAGAATTCTCCTCTCCCTTACTGATCACTCATCAATTGAGTTACTTTGATATTTGTTGTTGTGCAACTTTTAGCCTGAGGATTTATTGTTTCTCTGCGCAGCAGCTGCAGAAACAGATGCTGGATTTGGTTTGCTGGCACACATCCAAAAAAGCTTAAATGCAAAACAAAAGTGATTTCTGGCCTATTGCCAGGTGGTCCCACTTTTCCATCTGCTGGAGAGATTTTAATTTGCGATCACTTTTTTAAAAAATGGTTTGGGAACTTTGCAGTCACATTTCTTTTTAAATGCATGCTTGACTGGCAGACAAATTTCATTTTGGCAGCATTCTGTGGTTAGATCACCTTCTTAGTATTGTTTGGACTCTCTTCAAGTAAGAATAAAAAGTATTTTGTGTGAGTGTCTAGTGAACCTGACTTGCACATGTGATAAACACAGCAGAAGGTCAAAGGCAACTTTGGACAAAAAAGCAGAAGCTTCCACCTTTGAGAAAGGCTCATACTTGCAAGTTCAACAATGACATGGAGTCTTTCCAGACCCTGAGCACGAAAAGTATGCCTGGAAAAATATTAAGACACAATGAGGGAAAAAAAAAAAAATTGCCTTTTAATTAAGATTATAAATGCAAAAAAAAAAAAAAAAAAACAGAAGTAATGAATTAATGAAAGGTAAAATTATGGCTGTTCAGTAGTTTATCATGCTAACATAGAAAGGGAGCAACAATATATCCCCTGTAGTTTTCTCAGGACTTAATGTTCAATGTCTCTAAAATACCTTGTTGTACAAGCCCTTTGACAGCATTCTTGATGGCCATTGAAACTGACCACATCAATAAACAATATGATAGATAGATAAATAAATAAATAGATGAAATAAAATCCCCACTAAATTAAAACAAAACAAAAGAAAACAAAATTGTGATTTCATTTGACAATTTTATTTGCATGAGTTACATGTCATCTATCAGCATTGATTGTCTACAGTTATTCATGTGTCTTTCCAATGCCATAATTCCAGAAGCCTGTATTTCTGTACATCTATGCTTGGGCATTTCAGGATGAACCTTGACTCTTAAAAAAACTGTTGAGAGTTAAATTTACTGGTGAAAATTTGCCTAGATTTATTGAATAGAGAGTGACAAAATAACATGCTTCAAAAAAACCATTCTTGTCTGTAAAACTGATTTAAAAACTTCCAGGAGTTTCCTTCAGATTCCTTTGAAAATCCTTCTACTTACATTCCAACTCCTTCTTCGGGTGGTCCTATGGCCATTCCTTTAAGTCATCTAGGTAAGATTTTATAACCAATGTCCATATGCAGGACCTAATAATACACAATGACTATCAGATGAATTACCTAGGGCCTAGAGTTTTGATTAACTCTCTCCCTTTCATTAGAACTGGATGTTTTCTAAAGGAAGGCCTCTGCAGCTTTCTTGACAGCTGATGTCATTCTCTGTCCTAGAGTTCAGAGAGAAGGCAAGGGGGAGCAGTATTTTTTA
The DNA here is from genome assembly GCA_013398955.1 of Callaeas wilsoni. Taxonomy (NCBI): domain Eukaryota; kingdom Metazoa; phylum Chordata; class Aves; order Passeriformes; family Callaeidae; genus Callaeas; species Callaeas wilsoni. The sequence continues at coordinate 359,456 of VWPU01000469.1, forward strand.
AAATTAATTTGCATTGGTGCAGATGCATATGAATGCACTGATAATAAAACTGCCTATTCTGATACGAAGCAGATTCACTTTTCTTGAGGGTTCATAGCCTGCAAGCTACTCATCACTCTTTACTGGGGATTGAGTTGAGACAATGTGGTGACAATGAAGCAGAAGTGGTGATCCTGACCTAAAATCCAGAAAGTTTGTGCAGACTGTGGTGACAGAATGCCCTCCTGCCCCATTAGAACTTATTCACTGTAGGAGTCTGTTGTGGTGAACGAACCAACCGGGGGGCCACAGAGCCCAGAAACAGAGGTTTGGTGGGCTGGTACCAGGGAGTGAAACCCCATTCTGTGAAGATGGCTTCTGCCTTTGAATTCCTAGGATTCCTGAGGGGTGGTTCTGTATACAGTTGACAGACACCTCTTGTGTCCCCTAAGGGAAGGTGTCCTGGCCTGTCCCACCTTTCTCCTTTTCCTATGGGTCCCTGTGGTGTCACCCCGCCCCCTTCCCTGCATCCATATAAAGCCCTGATTTCCGTGCCTTGCTCTCTTTGGCATTCGGACCATTTGAGGGTTCTTCTACAATAAACCCTCGGAACACCGGCGGAGGGCCACCTCTGCTCACTTATTTCTGGCAGCGCCTGGGCTATCCAAAGCCCCCGGGCACGCTAGGCTCCGTGCTCTCCACCGCACGGGCTGGGAGGCTGGCAAGCGAGGCACCGAGGTGCCCTGGGGTGTTCTTCCTTTGTGTGGGACACGCCTGGACCTAGCTGCTGCCATCTCAGCCCAGCCAGCGTGCCGGCACGCGTTATTAATATAGGAGTCTTACCTGTACTTACCACAGAGAGAAAGGATGTATTTTTAAGTACTTTGGTGAAAGTGGGCCATACAATATGTTAATAGCTTGCTTTCAGGTTAGAAAGTGTTTGAAAAGCCTTGAATTTCCAAATTCTGTAATGATATTGTTAAAATTGAAGTTAACCATTGTGAAACTGCAAGAACTGCAAAGATATACAGGACTAAAATGCATGATATGACTGAATAAACATAATGGACCCAGCAGATTCTGTTTGTGTTCCCTCACTAATGTGAAATTCAGCCCTGCTGCACATTTCAATGTCCTCCTGTACTAATCTGTCTTCCAAAGACAGATGGCTTTTGCAAGTGGTAAACCTTTCTCTCCTAAAATTGATAAATCATCTGTGCAGGAAAGTTTCTCTATTTCTGCCACATTCAGAAAGAAAAAAACAATGTGAAAACATTCTTCCTACCCTGCCACAAGGGACCATTTGTCCTTCAAATTATCTCAAAGGAATAGTCGTAAGGAAATGCAAGTGCTTAATATGTCTTAAGTGGTACTATACATTGCTAAATAATTCCCTTGCCAGTTGTATTCATTAGAGAAGCTCTTAATCTTATTGAAATAGGGAGAGCTCTTCACACTTTGGATTTTTGTATCTCCTCCTTTTGTTCCCTCTGGGATGGGTACTCTTCCAATTTATGGCCAGCTAGACCCTTCTTGACTGTCTGCCATTTCTACTGCCTTTGTAATGACTTAAATGATCTCACATCATTTTTTCTAAGAGTTAACATCCATTTGCTATAGGGACGGGAATGTTTAGATTTCTAGAATATGCATTGTCTTTTTTATCCTCCCTTTTTATTGGAGGGATAACAACAACATCAATAGTTTCACATCCAATAGATAACTCTTTCATTAGCTCTTCTTCCTTGCAGCATCAGTAAAGGGGGAACAGGTGATGTCAGAGTCACAGAATCATATTGTACTGCTTTTTTGTTGGGGATAGAGTTAATTTTCTTCATGGTAGGTAGTAAAGAACTATATTTTGGATTTGTGACACAATAGCAGAGCTGATAACACAGCAGTGTTTTAGCTATTGCTAAGCAGTCACAGACTTTTCAGCTTTCCAGACCACCACACCAGTGAGGAGGCTGGGGCAGCACAGGAAGCTGGGAGGGGACACAGCTGGGACAGATGACTCAAATTGATCAAGGTGGTATTCCACACCATATGGGGTCGTACTCAGCATGTAAAGCTGGGGGAAGAGGGGACATTCCAAGTTACACCATTTATCTTCTCAAAGAGCCATTACATGTGATGGAGCCCTACTTTCCTGGAAATGGCTGAACACCTGCCTGCCCATCAGAAGCAGTGAATGAATTACTTATTCTGCGTTTCTTGAGCACACAGATTTTGCTTTACCTTTTGAATAGTCCTTGTCTCAACCCATGTGTGTTTCTTGCTTTTCCTTTCCTATTACCTTCTTAGTCCCTTGTTGGAGGATCGACCAAGTGACTGTAAGGGACTTAGCTGACTACCAGAGTTAAATCACAACACACATAAATCAACAATGTTTGTGCAGAGTCCCTGCAGAGACAAAAGCCTGAGTCGCAAGCTGCAAGGAATAAACTGCGGATACAGACCACAGTGAAGGAAACATCAGGGATAATGACAAGGAAGGCAGGAGACGTGTCCTCTGGCAGCCGCAGGAGGGCTCATTCTCCACCTGCATATTTTCAGCTTCAGAAAATATATATTACATGAGGAAAGATGAGAAGGAAGAGCATTCAGAAAGGAAACACCTGTGTCTACTGAGATTGAAACAAGTGTCTGCAAGGAATATGGTGGCAAATGATAGTGATTGGAGACTATATTCTTAAGGGATGTGTCCAACCGTTTGCCAGCCCAACCTAATGTCCTAGAAGTTTTGCTGTGTGGTTGAAGCTCATATGATGGGTGATGATGAGAGATTGCTAAGGCCTTTCCAGTCCTCCAACTATTAGCTCTTGCGGCTTACAATATGTTCTTGCAACAAAGGTCAGCAGCATCCTGAGATACATTAGCAAGAGTATTGCCAGCACGTCAAGGAAAATTATTCTCTGTCTCTGTCCAGCACTGGAGTAAAACATTCAGTGCTGTGTGTCCTACTACAAAGAAGACACGGGTACACTGAAGTGAGTCCAGCAGAGACAACCTACACAGTAAGTGGCCATTTAAGGAGGTGCTAAGACGGGCAGGCTGGAGAAGAAATGATGATACGAGATCTTATTGCCATCTACAGCTATGTAATATGAGGATGTTAAAATAATAATGAAGCAGGACTCCTCTCAAATATGTAGTAATAGGACAGGAGCCAAAACACTTAGAAATCTGACTACATGTAAGAAAATACGTTTTTGTCATGTGGGTGAGCAATCAAGCCTACAATCTGCCCAGAGAAGCTGTGGAAATTACATGTTTGGAGATATTCAAAGCTCCAAGCTGGATGATGCTCTGAAGACCTTTACCTTACTGGACCAGATCTGAAGAGGGCCTTAGAATCTATAACATCAAGATGCTTCTTCCAATCCAGATCATTTGTGATTCTGTGGTTCCACCTTCTGCTTTCTAACTTATACAACACTCATGGCTCTTCCCCCCCAAATATAACTTACATTGGTATATGTCTCTGTGAGAGTCTGGGTGGCAGGTACATTAACTGTATATAATGGTGTTGAATTACAATTAAGTTTTTTGGCCCTTAGTCCCCCCAAAAAATTTTCCACACGTCTTGTAGGAAGTATTGTGTGGCTCCAATGCAGAAGTCAAAATTTGTTCTTTTGATGTGTTGTAGGTAAGAATGGATGAGCAGACAGAATAAACTCTGTGTTTAAATTTTTAACAGCCTAATCTGATTATTTATCAAACATAAGTATTTTTGTCTGCAGGTTTTGCTACATCCTAGGTGAAGGTAATAGTGACTGTCTCCTAATTCACTTAAATGGATCAGATAATTAAAGCATGTATGGAATTTCTTCTTTCTAACCTTGTTTGGAGGGTTGTCCTCTAATATTGTGAGTTTTGTGTTCACTAGTAAGAAACAACTCAAATTAAGAACCTTATAAAAAAGCAGATGTTCCTCACAGGGCTCCTCAAATCAGCAAAAAACCTAAGATTAATGTACATATATGAATATTTAATTAGCATTTTCTCCTTTACATGCATGGCTAATTTCTACTAACACCATGAATTAAATTAAGCTACCCCCTTCTAGCTACATATTAAAAGAGAAATGCATTTTTTCATTTCTCTTTTTTTAGATATTAACCTTATTATATTACAGACAATATTATCTATAACAGTATATGCATAAATATACAATACATATTACACAAGCTTTTTCCAAGTGTGGGGTTTTTTTTTTTTTAACATAACATCCATTTGTGACTTGCACACCAATAAATATATAAAATAAGAATAGCTTCTTTGATACAAAATTTCTCAAAAAATAGCAAAGGAAGCTCTTCTGGAACAGTTTTCCTAAAGGTAAAATTGATTTAAATGTTATTTATAGAATAGTATATCTCTATGCCATTTTTAATATCAACTAGAGATCATAAAAGCCAGATCCTAACCTGCTTTCTGCTAAATAAATATGCCCCAGGACACTACTAATGCATAAATATAAAGTGAACTTCACCATCATGATGATCCTTTATCTTGGAAAAATGCTTGTATTTGTAATGATTGCAAATTGTTCCCTAAAAAGAGATATTTTCATGAAACCTGTTCTCAACTCTCTTTAGCCAGAGAAAATGTTGGACTCATGGCTGTTTCATCTGGTATTATTTTGCTTACTATCTTTTGGCGTGATTCTGTTCTAACAAAGTCCATGTTTGGAGATAGAAGGACTGCTGCTGTTTCGATCTGATATAAATAAGAATTAAAACCATACAAACCACAGAGTATGATGTTTTATTCTAGTTAGCACAGTAAAAGTAATACATCCCCACAATAACACTCACTGGATTCAGGTGTAATCTGGGATTTGATATTGCCCATAGAAAACAAATACTTTTTCATGAACTGCCTAAAGCTGAAACACTTGCAAGGCTTGACTTGGAAATTATAGCAGGGGAAGAAAGGACATTATGTTACAGAGCAGTCCTCATGGAAATGTGTTTAGTAGTTCACTGATCTGAGGTCTCATCATTCTTCTTCAGTTTTACCAGGAGAATCTGGCAGGGAAATCTTCCATTGTAAGCTGTAATGTCTTCATTCATGTGACTAAGTAAAATCGTCTACAAGTGGGCCAGTTTTCATTTTTTCAGTTTAGATCCTGAAGATTCTGTCTGCTCAGCTCAGTGAGTTTGGTGAGGGATCCAGCTCTTGGCCATACAGATGAGATGGGCTGCACAATCTAAGCTGACCAAAAAACAATCACAATGATGTTAAACTGGATGTTAGACATTAAACTCACTTCTAGGCACAGGAGGTTCAATTTAGTAAGCAACACATAGGTCACCAGAATAGCTGAAGCTGCCCTGGGATATTCTACCTGTTCTACATATGCTGTTAAAGAGTGAACAAGTCAATACAAGAAGAGAATAAAAAAGTGTTTCTATAAATACATAAGCAATAAAAAGGAGGACTAATGAAAATCTTCATCCTTTATTGGATGCAGTCAAAACATAGTGACAAAGGATGAGGAAAAGACTGAGGTACCTAATGCCTTCTTTTCCTCAGTCTTTAATAGCAGGACACTTGTTTTCCACATTCCAGCCATCTGAGACAGAGACAGGGAGCAGAATAGTCTCTATAAAACAAGGCAAAAAATACTCAGCAACCTGCTACACCACTTGGAAATGCATAAGTCTATGGGGTAGGATGGGATCCACTCAAGGATATTCATAGAGCTGGCAAAAGTGCTCACCAAGACACTCTCCATCCTTCACCAGCAGTCCTGGCTAACCAGGTAAGTCCCAGCTGACTGGAATTTAGCAAATATGGAGTCCATGGCCAAGAAGGGCCAGAAGGAGGATCAGGAAACTAAAGACCTGTCAGTCTGACCTTGGTGCCAGGTCATAAGTGGCATAATGTGGAATGTACAGGACAAACAGGGGATCAGACCCAGCTAGCATGGCTTTATGAAAGGCAGGTCCTGATTGACCATCTTGATCTTTTCTATGACAAGATCACCTGTTTAGTGAATGAGGGAAAGGCTGTGCATGTTATCTTCCTGGGCTCTAATAAAGCCTTGGACACTTGTTTCCCACAGCATTCTCCTGCAGGAACTGGTTGCTCATGCTTGGATGGGTGCTCTGGGCTGGATGACTAGGCCCAGAGAGTTTTGGTAAGGAAAAATCAGGGTACCAACCCCACAGGCACTCTCTGAAACAGCCCCTACTGGACAAGGGGAAAACCATCTTCTGCTTCCAGATATTGGTAAATGCATCCTGGGGTGTTTTTGCCTCAGTCAACACACAGCTGTTTGACATGCTGTCTTCCAGGTGCTCCTCAAGCTCCAGTTGAAGAGTAGTTCTCATAGAGCCCTCCTTACCAAGATGATGTTTGGGGTGGAGCAAGGTGACCCAGGCACCTTCCTGAGCATCAAGTAAGCGGAAACCAGTGTTACCAGCAGCAGTTACCTTGGATCCTGATGCAGCTGAAGGATACATTGCAAGAAGTCTTGCAAGAGAGAGGCCGTGCCCCAGCAGGATGGAGAGGAGAAGTAGAAAAAAGTGAAACCCATGGATTGAGATACAAACAGTTTAGTAATAAAATAAGCAGAAAGAGAGAGAGGAATAAAAACAATGAAAACACAAGACATATACAGTAAAATTGCTCACGTCCTGCTAACTGATGCCTAGCTGATTCTCAAGCAGCAACCACTCACTTAGCCAGCTCCTTCTAGTTTTCACACTGAGCATGATATAGAATATACATTTGTCCAGTTCTGGTTGGCTGTCCTGGCTGTGCTCCCTCCAAACTCCTTGTATTCAAGTCTTGGATGAGTGCACTATTCACTGGGTTATAAATTGACTGGATGGCTGGGCCCAGAGAATGGGGGTGAATGGAGTTACACACAGCTGGCAAATGATCATGAGTTTCCCAGACCTCAATACTGGGGCCAGTCCTGTTTAATAACTATATCAGTGGTCTGGATGAAGAGATTGAGTGCACCCTTAGTCAGTTTGCAGATGACACCAAGGGTGTGCTTGATCTGCTCTAGTGTAGGAAGGCTCTACAGAGGGATCTGGAAAGGCTGGATTGATGGACCAAAACCAACTGCATGATGTTCAAGGCCAAGTGACATGTCCTACCCTTGTGTCACAGCAATCCCATGGAATGATACAGGCTTGAGATGAGTGCCCAGCAGAAGAGCTGCCCAGCAGAAAAGAACATGAGAATGCTGGTCAGCACCTGGCTGAACACGAGCTGGCAGTGTGTCCAGGTGTCCAAGAGGGCCAATGGCATCCTGGCCTATATCAGAAATGGTGTGGCCAGCAGGACCAGGACGTGATCACACTCCCTTACTTGGCACTGGTGAGGCTGCACTTCAAATCCTGTGTCCGGTTCTGGGCTCCTCACTCAAAGAAAGCCATTGAGGTGCTGAAGCAAGACCAGAGAAGGGCAAAGGAGCTGGTGAAGGCTCTGGAGCACAAGTCTTTTGAGGAGCAGCTGAGGGAGCTGGGGTTGCTTAATCTGGAGAAAAGGACACCCAGGAGAGACTTGGACCCTTCCCACAAGTAACAAGCTGTAGGACAAGAGAAAATGGCCTCGCATTGCAACAGATGTGGTTTAGATTTGATGCCAATTGGCTGGTCAAAAACCTCTACTTTTTTGAGGTGGCAGGTGAAGATGAAGTCCCTAGGGCATTGCGAATGGCAATAGATTCGCCATTTAAGCAACTGATTTTATGCCAACTTGTTGGCAGACAAATTTTAAGTTTCCATTTTAGGTTTCATTGCAAACTAATTCCCACATTTAACAGAGAATAATTACAGACTTCCTCTGATAATTTTAATTTATTTGCTTACTCAATTTATTTTCAGGATCACACAATTTGGTATTTCTTTCCAAATATTCTCTGACTCTTGCTATTACTTTATAAATTGCAAAAAAATTATTCCATATTTTCTATTTTGAAAGTGATACGTAGTAAACATTCTTAAATTCATGTAACTATTAATCATGCACAAACACACACACAGAATATCACATCTGTCTCTTGTTTGGTCCTATTCTGTATTCATCATAATTGTCATGAAATACTTATTACAGTATTAGGCAATGAAGTAACAAAGTACATTTTTGTTTCCTGTAAGCTATGTATATTTTACAGTGCTAATTTGTGGATCTAACCTTGAACTCATACCCTCTAGAGGCACTTCTCTATTAAGAACACAGGCAATTTTAAGTTGCCAGGATGAAGCCTGAACTTGTGAAAGCAAAACCAGAGTTAAGTCTCAGCTGTGACAATGGACTGAAATCTTGTCAGTGTCCCTAACCTTAGTCTAAAGATACAAACAATTCTTAAATAAAAACTTGTGTTTTGGTTTTTTTTTTGGGGGGGGTTTTTTATGCCCAGTTTTTTATGCATTTGATGTTTACCAGTGTGTATTTAAGCACAAAAAACCAACAGGCTTAGTTATTAATTTTGAGGATTTGCATTGGTTTTAAACTTCTTGTTAATTCTAAAATAGAATTAATAGTTCCTATTAGTTTATGAGGAAGGATTTTTAGAGACAAGTAATGGTGGGGTATTTTCTGGGGTTTTTTTTAAGACTAAGTATATCTGGGTAAAATGATGACAAGCTTTTGGGCATGCAAGCCCATCATCAGGTTTAAAATAGAAACAGCAGCCTTCAGGCTAAATACGAGGTAAGAGAAATTGCTCTGGGTTTAACTTCATTATGTTAATCATTTGGACAAATTGAAGAAAAGGCATCTAGCACTGGTGGAGGTGAGGGAGATGTGGGTGAGATCCCAGCTCCTAATGGAAAGAGAAAGGCAGTTAATTATTACTTTTGGTATAGTGAAGAGTAGGATGAAGGCTAGGCAAAATGAGTATGCTATCAAACTGGTATCTCTATTGAGTCTGCAATTTTTAGTAATAAGTACATCTATAATTCAGTTCACAGGCTTGTCTTTTGAATCAAGGTTTGGTGGGCAGAGGGTGAGCCCTCGTAGCTGCAATTTTTTAAAAATTCCTCTTTACTGTTTGATTTTCTCAACTTTATCATCAGAGATTCCATGAAGACGTGGTATATGAAATCAAGGGAGGAATAAGGCTTTGTATATGTGGAATCTGTGGATTTTGTTCTGCTTCTGTTGTGGGTGAGTTGAAGGGGTAGGCAGTGGAAAAGAGTGGGAGATAACTCTTTCTGAGAATGAATCAGAAATTAAAAACTCTAGGAGAAGGATAAGATTTCCTTAGGTGATACTGGATCATGCAGGTCAGCCAGATTACTTCAGGAAGCTGCATCTTGTGACTACTTCTAGGATTTCAGAATGTGGTTTAAATGAGTATAGTAACCTGTGGCTGAATTTTTATACAACCTGAACACAGAGTAAACTTGGAGTGAAATCCAGACTTCAGACTAGCATTTAACGTCCTTGATAAGCACAACTGAAGTTGTATAAATCTCAAAATATCTATCACTATGCTGCATCTCTGTCATCTTGCCAGTCCCTCCTCTTCCATCACATCAGGAATAAACTACTTCAGAAGCTGCTGTGATATCTTACTTTACAAAGTTGATGGATACCTTCATCTTCCAGACATGCAAGTTAACATGTTTAGGGGTTTGTTTTGTTTTGTTTTGTGCTCTCCTTTTCTGATTTTGAGACTTAATGGAGGCTCACAGTATATTTTTGCCACCACCAGCAAGATACCAAAATCCCTTGTCAGTTCTTCAGGCCATTTTATAATTGTGATGACTATGCTGGTGATTGTCTTCATATGCCAGTGCACACACCAATATTCTATGGCTTTTATCTCTGTACCCACTCTCTTTCTTGTTATCACACATCTCACGCTAAAGTTTTAAATATATTTAGGAAGTAGTTTTGTTGGTTTTTGGTGTGGTTTTTATTGTTTGTTTATTTGTTTTTTTAATATCATACATTCACTTCTGGTCACATATGCTGTAATAGATTTTGATTCTCATGGTTAAATGTGGGAAATAATCAGAATGATGCTATTACTGGAAGCTGCTGAGACATAAACCTTAAGTGAGCTTCTTCTGATTTGTTTTAGGTTTTTGCCACTGCAACTATCCTTGAGGACTTAGCAAGAAAGTTAGGAATACATGTCATGGTAAACCTGAAAAATATGGGAAGCAGTATTAAAACTGTCATTTCATTGCTCCTGAAGATTTAAGCTTTCTTAGTCTATAGTTATTTGTGTCTAATGAGCAAATGCATGATAGTCCTAAAAGATCATCTACTATATAGAAAACAGTTAGCTTGACTTTCTAGTGGAGACAAGATGAAGAGAAAGAAGAAATCATGAATCTTTAAGAAAATGATGGTTCTTCTTTTCTAGCACCTTCTATATAAAAGACAGAATACCAAAGCAAGCACACACTCAGTAAATACCTGAGTGCTTCATGATACTCCAGCTTGTGATTTAATATTTTTCTTAATTTCTATTAAGTAATTCTAATGCTTGATGTGTAGAAATGTGAATGAAGATTTCAAATGTCAGTCATCAGTATGTTTGAAAACATTGCTAGACAATTATCTTATTGACTTGAGATCTCGGGTTAGATCCTTGGCCTTGCTACTGGCTTAATACATAACAGATTAAAGTTGATTTGTCAAAATGAATTGATGGATTTTGAGAGGCAGGGGGGTAGAAATTTTAGTCTTTTGAGATGGCAAATATCACTTACTGCCCACTTGAAATCACCATGGCACCTAAGGGCTAGTGAATCATGATGAACCAATGAATGCTGGATAATTATTTAATATTAGCTATGGAATTATGTTGAGGATGTAAATAATACCCTCATTAACTTCCTCTGAAAAGAAGCCAAGAAAAAAATAACTCTCTTTGTCAGTGTCTCAGCCATAGCTGTTCATTGGTACCACAGGAAAAATGCACAAAATATTTTCAGCTTTCTTTAATTCCCAACTACTTTACAAATAAGCACTATATATTTTTCCTTTACTGGAATAGTGACAATTAGTCTTGTCTTTAAAAAAGTATTTTATACTGTTGATTTTGTATTGTACAGCTTAAAAATGCATAAAAACAACAGAATTCACCTGTTTCAAAAGCACCAGACCCCACCAGGGTCATTTGCTGTACCTTGTTTTCTCTATTGTAATTTTTGAAAGGGTAAAATTTATCTTGGAAATATGCTAAATAGTTCTAAATAATTCAGGTACCTGCAAATTGGAAAGTAAATAACAAGCAAAGTTTACAGTATTTTTCCCCCTAACACTTCAATAGATAAATTCCATGAGAAAGTGGCAAGTACCTGCTGATGCTTTCCTGTAGCAGGAATTCACATCACAATACCAGTAACTGATTTAATCATTGGATCCAGTCATGTAAGTATCCACCTGTAGCCACAAAAATCACCCCTCTTTTGCTCTTGGAAGTAAGTTTGGCATCTGGAGTATGCTAAGAATAAGAGATTTCCTCTATCATTTATATAGACTGCAACTTGCAATGATCAAGCCCAGGGCTGCCCAGCACAGAGTCCCAAGAAGCCCCAGTCACACCACTTGCAAATCTCATCCTCTACTCCTTTTTCTTAACCATTCTATTTGTGCCCATTGTGCGTCCCTTTCTCCTTTCAAGTCTTCTCCAAATAGGCAACCTACCCTTAGTTATGTTTTCCCCATTGATCTCGATTTTACTGCATTTGCAGCCAGCCTTGCTAGTTCTGATACCACAACCTGGATCATCCGTGAATCTTATGATGTCACAGATGGATCTAGGAGGGCATCTTAGGCACCTCCCCCCTCCATGAGCTTATCTCTTGCTTGTTAATCAGTCAGATAACTCAAACAGGACAAGCTGTCTTAAAGTGAGTTATTTTGTCACCATGGGGTTAACATTAGTCTGGCATCTCCCACCTTCCAATAAACATCTCACTGTTGAAGTGAGATCTGGAAAGATAAGCTGGATTTCTGACTAATGTCATCCACTTTACAGCTATAAAAGCCACAGCAAACTTTTAAAAAGTAGAAATCTTCTATATATTTTCCTGGAATTGTGTGGAGTTTCTCCTGTGAATAGGGACACCTATTTCCCAGTTACTTCCCAGAGGTTAAGTGAAGGAATCTGTGTACATTATCATCATTTTGGTGGTAAGTTAAGTTCAATTCCTAATCAAGACTATTTCTTTGTTAGCTTTAGTACAAATACCTTGATATCATGCACAGTTTTATGTTATGCTGTAATCTACTAATAGTTCCTTCTAGTTTTATACTGTGTAGTAAGAAATTTTGATTAAGATATTTTGTCTGTTTAGTACATAATTTACTTTTATAACTGTATCTGATTTGCCATCATTAAAACTCATGGGCCAAAGTAATTCCTTAAATTCAAACTGCTGCCAAAATCTGAGACTAAGGTAAGATTTACCTGTATTTAAACCCCTTTCAGTGAAAGAGTTTAAATAACAAAGGAGTCCCTTCTGACCTTCAAACACAGCAGCAGGACTTCTTTCATAAACTTTGTCTGAAGCTTCCACTCTCCCTGAGACAATGGAACTACCAAGGCAGTGCTGGCCTTGCAGGACTCTGCTCTCCAAATGGTCCCAGTGTTTTCCTTCTGCTGCCTGTGTTGCTTGGATGTTTCTCATTTCTTCTCCCTTAGCTGCCTGTGCAATGTCGCAGCTCCTTATGCTGTCATTTGTCATGCCCATGAAATTCCCAGGTCATGATGTTTTTTCTGCGGTTCTAATGAATTCATGATATGTGGCAGGAGATACGTAGTGTTTACAGTGAAGGGAGAAAAAATGCTTAGTGAATTAGTAAAACCCATTCACCTCATTCACTCACAACAGTGAAATCTGATTGTCCTTATGTGAGCTTTAAAATTGTTCTCATATTTTGAGATTATTAAAATAAAAATAAAACCTAATTCATAATGGGTTGCAGCCACATTTTTCATGTGAAAAGAGGGTATATACTTGACCCTTAGTGTGGGGACATTTACTCAACCCTTATTATTTAATTTTTCTGTCAGCACCCCAGGAAAGTCAAGACCCTTATGCCTGACAGTCTGTTAGCATCATGTTAGGGGGACCTTCACTGAACAGTCCTGCTGGATCAGAGGGCAGTTCGGCTGACTTAGTCAGGGAAATACACCAAGAGCATGAGGGAGACACGTCAGTGGGTCTTCCACTGTATTTGAGTATATTACTCCCTGCTAATGACTGCTAGCACTCGTGAAGGACTCACACTAAAAGTTTACAGAATAACACTCTTTATTAATATAAAATTGTAACAGATTAAGTTTCAAGGATTGTTGGTGATAGTATCTGACAGCAAAAACATGTTCTAAGCAATATACAGACAAGCTCTAATTCCCAGTAAAAGTATTCAGCATGCATAGAGTGTGGTTCTTACCCAGTAGAAGTACCTATGGGGGAGAGGACAGGTTCATCCCATTGACTGATCCCAGCAGTTATGACCGAGTCTCCCCTTTTCCTCCATTCTTGACTTACTTTTATACTATTTCTTTATGTTTAGGTCAAGCTGGAGTAACTCAAGTCATGCATTCCTTTGTAACTGATTAGTGTAAAATCCTCTCACTTCACTTTTAAAGATACAGTAGAAAAAAAATAGTGAGCACATGTCCAGGGTACCTGGACACAGGTACCTTTGGGATGCAGGTGTACATTAATATTACAATTAGGTTATTGTGAACCAAGTTTACCTGAGGAGAGTAATTTTGCCATGGCTGCTGGCTCTGCAGCAGGACATCTCCTGTCTCCCTTAGCTGACAGGTGGTATGCAGTTTCTGAGCTGCAAAGTACCATCAAGTTCCCCTCCCTGCAAGGATTTCAGCAGAGCCTGGCCGAGGTGTCTCCACTCAGTTCTACCCTCTGTTCCATCTCCCTTAGCAGGAGCTATGGCTGCAGATTGTGGGTGTTGGGAATCATCTTGGAATAAGTTTCCAGCATACCAACCACGTTCCATCCAGAGAGTGGCAAATGTATTTTACCTTATAATTTCTGTATTGTTATAACCTCTGTTAGGATGTGAATATAACTTTCTAGTCTCCTTTAATTTTACCCCCAGCCATCTTTCCACACACATTGTTGTGACACTTCATGTTATTTACAGCCGAATTCACTCCATCCTCTCTCATCCCCATAGCTCTCTTTATTCCACAAAAGCATTGAGCTATTTTTTGAAGTGTAACCAAACTAGTTGCAAGTATGTTGCTGCTACTACCTACTTTGCTAAATTCTGAGAACATAAAGAAACTATCATCTGTTACAGAAGATTAGTGACAGAACAGTCGTTCTTTTCTTCTATTATTATTTAATAATTCAGTGTGGTGAGGCCTTTTTTCTATAATTTTGCAGACAGATGAGTTACTATGCTTTTATTATTATTTATGTGACCTTTTTGAAAGCTGTGTGATACCACAGGTTGATCGTGAGAAACATCATTATAATTTATAGAAAAAATAAATATATAATATACTTAGTATAAAATAAATTACTCTGAAAGTTATTACTGGAGATAATAAACCACTTAATTAACACTTTTTTCAATACATAAGAGACCAGTGGTGTGAAAGGTTTTTGGAAAGGTTCTTATCACTGTGTTTGATTACTCTGCTAAGGTTTCCTGCGCATTTCAGTCCAAAGAAGACTATATATTCAAGAAATCTTTGAGAGTGTTGTGAGGAAGAGATGCTTTACTGTTAATATGGCAGTGAGATACTGACTATTAAGTATGATATAAATTATTTGCAATGTTTTTTCAAGAAAGTCATTAATCAGAGTGAATAAAATTAAAGGAATTTGGCACTTAGTTACAAAATTCCTGGATTTCTATAATACAGGTATCCCAAATCTATAATACAGAAAATCCAGTGCTAAAACATGATGGAGCAAAAGGCAAGTTCATATACTACATAGTGATCTAAAGGTTTACTCTTAGTTTGGTTTGTTTTCTCCACTCAAAAGGAAGTAAAGTCACTAAAGAAATATCCCTTTCTAAAACTGACAATTATATATAGACTGGTTTCAAAACTGAGTGAGTTGACAGCTAGTTTGCTGATTACAAAGCCTGTAGTTTTCTCTTCGTTATTTTTGAAAACAATAAATATTGACCAAAGAAATAAAATAGTAGTGTTATAAGCATACTTGGAAGCAGCAATTGCTGGAGTGGAATGAGAATCAGCTGATAAAGTAACAAAAGCAGGAAAACAGAAACAACAGTTGGCATGAATTTTTCTGTTTTGAGTAGGATGTGAATGTGGCTATAAATTCAGAGTGGCAGCTGTCTGATAGCAAGATGTATCTACAGGTGATGTTATTCAGTGGCATTTTGGTCATAAAATGAAGGTGAAGATTGCCCTTGTCTCAAGGTTTAGGCTTATGTGTGCCACAGAAGCTGCTGAAAGCATTTACACTACTTCACATCATCTTTGAGATAATGGCCACATCAGATTGGAATATGCCATCTGAGTGATGCAGGTTAGTAGCAGCAGAATAGAGACAAAATCTTTCCATCAAAACATTTAGAAAAGGAAAAAGGAGACCAAACCCATTATGACTTGAAAGTTAGTATCTAGAAGATGGAAACATATGTCCGAAAAGACTGAATATTTTTCTGCTGCCATCATCAAAAATTGATGACTAGGAGCTAGCAAACACAGTAACCTCAACAGATGGTCCTGTTACACAAAATATATTTGTGTTTGCTGTAGAAGCTAAACAACCTGTAGTCATGACAAGCAGCAGAATATCATAAAGAATGAAAGAAATTCCTATGCTTAACCTGAGTCACAGCTTTCAATCTGTTTTTTGGGGCTTGTTTTGTTGGCGGTTCTTTGCTTTATGAGGGGAGTGACGGTGGTTGGGACATGTCTGTTAATTCTATTTTAAAATATTGTCGTGTTGATAGATCAACCTCAAGAAGCTGCTTGCCCTCTTGTATAAATCAATATGGAGCTTAAGAGAGGTGCAGCAAAGAGTTCATAATTATGAGATCATATAAAGTGTTCTGCAGCCTCACCTTCTTTGAAGGACAAATTTTACCTTAAGCCACTTAATTTTACAAAATTAAGTGGCTTAAGTAATAAGGAAGATGACTACCAAAGTCAATTAAAACACTTTAAATGGTTGTTATCAGCTATTCTTGATTGTAGATTTCAGCTACTTTCTGTCCATTCTTCTGCTACTACTGTAGAAATTATTGGCAGAAGATACATCCTATTTTATTTGTCTTTTCGATGCTTTAACAAAGTGTTCGTTTCTGGCATTAGAGCAGATTTCAATTGATGAAATAAACCAGACTTTTGTTGCACTATCATTAAAGCTCTTTCTGTATATCAAGTGGAGTGTCTTAAAGGCTGGCTAGGAAATCATTCTTCAGATTCCCCAGGGAACTTTTTATCTATTCTCAGATATATTCCAAATATAGAGAATAGTCTAATGCCAAAATTTGGAACAAAAAACCCCTGTAGCACTATGTTTCTGTTGTATGACTATAATTTGAATTCTATGCTGTCCCAAACCCAACAGCTTCCTGATGTACCTGAACAAAAAACGAAGTGAAACACATCAAGATATGACTTAATATAATGTGAACATTAGCCATTTCTAATTCTGTTTGCTACAAAGGAAACTGAAAGAAACAGTACTAACATGAATTAGGACAGAGCTGAACTGTAGAACTGAACAGTAGCTGAACTAAAAGTTGATATAGCAAATGGTTAGAGAAATTTGTTTTTAAAAAGAGTTGTTGAGGATTTACAGGTCCTGTTTTGTGTTATGGGAAGTGTATGTTCAAGCTCTTTGAAAAACAGTCCAATTCACTTAGGAGTCTGAATTCAAACTGTTAATGTCTAGAGCCATGGAAGACCTTGAATTTCAGTTACAGTGACTTCACTGGTTCCGAGAGCTATATCTTTATATTAGAACCATAATAGTCCAAAAATGACCCTGAGCAAGATTTACAGACAGAAAATAGGCTGAATATTAAGAAATCATGTTAAAAATAAAAACAAAACTGTGGAGCCTATGTTATTATGAAGTTTTGTAGGACTCATTTCCCTGTCCCGTGAATCCTATTTGTTACTTCTTAGAGAATCATTGATAAATTCATAACATTTCAATGGAATCTGATCTCAAAAAAAAAAAAAAAAAAAAAGAAAAAAAAAAAATTTTTCAATGTGTTTATATAAGTATCCTAGATATAATCAAACTATCAGAAATCCTAGTTACTCGCACAAGATATCACGAAGTAAGCTACTTGGAAACACTGCAATGCGTATTTCAGATTTCCCATTGAAAATATGGACATAACCAATACAGTAAATAATATTTAAGTGTGGAAGCATCTCAGAAAAGCTCTACCATAACTCAAGAGCAGCTTTTGATACCTTAGTTCAGGGAAGAGACAGGAAAATTAACTCTCATTACGTTACATGCATTGTAGAAAGAGACTCCTTGAGATAATTTACTTTGCAATGAGGTATTGCTTTCTCACAACCTGAAAGGATTGATTAAAAAAGTTTTGAGACAGATTTAATTCAGATATTACTGTGTTCAGATGAAATGAATGGTTTGGATACCTGTAACAGAAAAACTAGCAGTAAACAAGCTAGTGTCCTCAGGCAGAAGAAAAGTCTAATGCAGCTTCATTTGCCTTAGAAATATTTGACTGTGCTGGTTCTATGCTAGACAGGGAAGCATAGGCAATTTTTCATATGCATAATAGTTGGCAAGTTAATGTTGATATAGTTGCAGGTAAAAGCTCTTGAACTCCAGCTGTTTAATAATAATCAAAGCAGTTTATGGATTTATTAATGTGTAATTAATTGAAAATCAGTGACCTATATCATTAAGTTCAATACCAACAATACAAGAGGTAAACCATGATGTTAAACACTTAAAAACAAGAAGTTAAGGTGGTAGCATCAGGGAATTCAAGCCACTGTGAAACTAAAGTTGAGCTATACTGAAACAGGACAGAGGTCTTGAATGTGTAATTGATACTGGAACAGAGACAATAAGGAATAAACCTTAGATAAAGTTTCTCCCAGTGAGAGACGTTATGAGTCTGGCTTGCCCAAAAATTTTAATATATATACAGTTGTCTAGGTTGGTGAAATCTAAAGTGATGTGAGACAACTGCTACTGTACATAATTAAGCACCAAGTAGTCCATATCTGTAGGTATTTTCAGAATATGCAAATCAAAAGCAGTACTGAGGTTCATTTCAAAGATTAGCTTTGACATTGTTAAACTTATTCGAAAACACACACGCAGGTATCTTTACTTAGAAGTACTTAAAAGAACTTGGAAACAATGTGAAGTCAGGATTCTTTCCAAACCAAAGGGATGGGGGGGGGAGGGTGGGAATTAGAATATTTTGCCATCAACCTACCAACCTAAAGAAAACAGTCAAGGAAGGAAGATTTTCTGCTGCCTTTCTTGAAATAACAGCTAAGCTAGTCATCTGTTGCTATAGATACAGCTTAGTCATATAAAAGTAGGAAGCCTGGAGATATCTAACCACTCAAAGATGCTTTGTTGAGGCTGTATTGGGTTACTGAAGCCATCATGACAATCAGAATTTTAGATATGTGCCTCGTTTAGTTTTAATGTTTCCTATTTTTTGTTTTCCTTATTCACTTAGAAGATTTCTTTAATCTGTTATTGTGAATTATACCCTTAAAAAGGATAGCAACAATTCTTATATTTACTATAAACCAGTTGTACATACTTTTTGTGTGCCCTGCTCTTCTTTACCTCCAGGTCTAAAAGGTGATTTTACCCAACCCAGGTGCCTTGGTGTACAGATACCGATATTTAAATATCTACCTATTTACTGTTCTGCAAGCTAATTAGCATTTCTGATGTTCCTCTGGCTAAGTTATTTTCAATCCACATTTCTACAAATGTTTCTTAGAAAAGATGCCTACTTGAAAAAACTCATATCTGTAGGTTTAAGTACTTGTTTTCTTTACACTTAGTACTTGAGTTCTATTTATAATGTAATGTGACTAAGGCGGAAGATTGTCAGCCAGGATTTCAACAACTTGTGCCTTCATCCTGAGGCAAAGAGGTGCTACAGATTGCCATTACAGTGGTAGATCCAGTGTTACAGTGGTTGTGGTAGAACTCTACAGTCAGAAAATAATCAGGGGAAAGCATTTCCTTGGCTAGCAGGAAATTTCTCATCTCTTGCCAACCTGAAATAATGTAAGGATTAGAAAACGTCTTTTGAGTGTGGCAGAGCCAGATTTTGGTCTGCAATCAGCCGATTCTGTTTCTATTCCAAGAACCTATTTCAACCTATTACAACCTATTTTCAAGTTAATAATGTCATCCGAGGTGCATTGGGAAGGAAATGAGCTCATATATCAAGGCATTTTAATGGAAATTTCTAAATGCATATGACAGCATCCAACTAGATATTTGACTGAATTTGCTAGACATAGATATCTAGTGCAGTCTGAAATGTCTTCAGAGATCCAAGAAATCCCCAGAAGGCTGGCAAATATGACATTGATCCAAGCGGTAGTCTTGTTCATTTCTGGAAGGCAAGTGGAAGCTTGGCACATATTCTGGATATCTCAAATGAAGCTGTAAATCCATGTTAGATAAAAATCACACATAAATTTCTACCTTAGAATAAGGTGAATTACGTTCTCTGTTTCAACAGCCATGCTCAGTGTTCATCAGCTCATCTGAACCCAAGGCATATTTGCTCTATTATCCAAGCTTAAACATATGTCTGTACAATGACATTATATTTAAACACCTACAAATAGATGTGATTTTTAACACACCTGTCTTGATAGCTAGTCTTTTCTGGCACATTTTGAAACTTCCTGTGTTCATCCACCCAGAGAAAAGGTGTTTGAAACATAGCTTACTTATTAATGGTACCATAATGACTCCATTCTAACTAGCTACATTTTTCTTCTATTCCTCATTTGAAAATAAAATAATAAGAAAATAAAATGAAATAACTTTTAATGTTCATATTGATACATAAAATTTTGTTTGCCATAAAATTTCAGTTCTATAAATGGTGCTTATTTTTCTTATATTTGCTTTGTTTAGTGCAGTAGCATTAAATAATAACCTCTCAACTACCAGTAGTGACAGCTATGTAACCTTCCAGATTATTCAGACCCCACACTATCTAAAATACAATGTATTGCTTGCTTGCCTACAAATTTCTTACTAGAAAATATGCTAAATTCGTTTGTATGTGCAGTTATATAATTTGATAAACTAATAGAAATATAAGGTGTTGCATTGAAAACATTTTCAATGAACTACCTGCTTTTCTCTGTATTTTGGCAACAAGCCACGGATGTGAGAGCTGATATTAAAATTTTATTTAAAAAAAAAAAAAACAAAAACAAACAAATAAAAAAACCCCAAAACCCCCAGATCATGCAATCTAGCACCCACTTTATGAAATGTTGTCTTTATCTTTTCATCATTTGTGTTTGAAACATTAAGACATACAAAATTAATTTGCTACTGGTGGAAAAAAAATTTCTGTAGCATATAATACATTTTAAGGAGTTCTCAAGAAGTTGATTCATTTTAAAGGGCAGCATATTCATACCCTGAACCAGAGTTCTTCTGCTGTTCTATCTGAAGGTTATCTCATAAAGAAATTGAAATTTCTCCATTCAAGCACGTTTTGTTTATTTTCCTGTAATTTCATTTTAATATATTTTTTTCTCTTGCCTCAGCACTGGTAAAAGATAAGATGTAGGTCGTTGCTACTCAGAGACATAAATAAAAGTCAGGAAAGGCCAAAGATAACTTCCATAAGACTAACTTGATTTATTCCATACAGACATTTTTCCATATGTTTTATTCTATGTTTGCTCTTTTCTTGTACTTGCTTTCCATATGGCAATCCCTCCTCCCAAAACCTGTTCCCCTCTTTCAGTAGCATCTGAGGTTTTTGAAGAATGAATGAAAATGTGGATCTACTGTTAAGATATTTGCAATTATGAATTTTTGAGGACTGGAACTGATGATGAAACTGCCTATTTCACCGCATAAATAATAATAAAAGAGATATTCAAAATTTATTTCCATTCAGGTTATACAGCAGATTACAGTCTTCATTCAAAGCATTCAAGTACATGGACAAGACCAACATGCAGATTGAAAAAAGAAAATTCATTTATGGTAGCAAATGAACCACTGATTCACGGGGACAGATACAAAACCTCCAAGACATCCAGAAATGCATACTTGTATTCATCACTAAAGTATGGCTGTCTTCTATCAGGTTGTAAGATGGCTATTATGCTTTCTGAATATTAAGCCCTTTACCTACTGCTTCACTTTCTGAAATTCCTATTAGATTATTACTACAACTTTCCTGAATTGCATCCTCTAATTTTGATTCAGCCTATAATTCTGTCTCAAAGAGTGCAAATATTCAGTATGGCATCCTTATATGTCATATCAATCATCTCAGATATTTTACATCACCTACTATGTTTTTGTCTTATTTTGGGATCATAAAGGTCATCCCATTTTTCCTTCTTCTGCTTCTAGGCTTTTTTTTTCCTAACATATCAATTTATTTTTGGTTTTAATTTGTCATTATTTTTATTTATTCCACCACATTTTTAGAGTGCTGTGGACCAATATCGTGTCATCAGACTTCTACTATACCTTACAAGATTACTATTTATTCCTTACAAGATAAAATAAAAGTTTTTATTGAATATCACTTTATAGCAATTTATTTTTCCCTGTCCATCCTAGCCTTGAACCCTTCCAGGAATGAGGCATCCACAACTTCCCTGGGCAACCTGTTTTGAGGTGCATCTCACCACCCTCACAGTAAAGAATTTCTTTCTAATATCTGATCTAAACCTACTGTCTTGTCTTTCAGTTTAAAGCCATTACTCCTTGTACTGTTGCTACATGCACTTTTGAAAAGTCCCTCTCCAGCTCTCTTTTAGACACTTTTTATATACTGGAAGGTGTTAGAAGGTCTCCCTGAAGCTCCCTCTTCTCCAGGCTGAACAACCCCTACTCCCTCAGCCTGTCTGCATAGGAGCAAACTGATCTAGTGTAGGATGCAGCTAGATCATCTATAAGGTCACTTCAAATCCAGAGCATCCTACAATTCTGTGAATATTGGCCTTGGCAGTAAGTGTTCTGTTCCCTGCTTTCCCTCTTGGTCTGGCAGTGTTCTCAGGTGTCAGGTATTGTTTCTATTCAAGTGCTAATTCTGTCTCTCAAGTCTCTTTTACTGATTTCCTGTCCTTTTATACATTTAAAGTACCTCCTTCTTTTAACTGATAGTTCACCATTTCTCAGAATGGCAGTCACAGTTAAACCACTTCACTTCTAATCAAATTGAAACACAGGTTTTAGAAAACATGCTTAAAGAGATTAAAACCCCCATATCCTAAAACAAACAAACAAAAATTTTGAAGTAATTTAAGATGCCACTTTGTCTTTTGGCCTACTTGGTTCATCTCCTGAATATGAAAAGACAATTGATTAAGTATCCCAATTCCTTTTTTCTTCTTTTCTCTAATGAAATACTATCTTTTGAAAATAATCCACTCTGGGAGCAACAAAAGTTGTCAGCTGGCAGTGATCCCAACAAGTTATTTCCTCACTGGCAACAACTCTGCCAGTAGAGACTTTATATTTACCAGTCACCGTGTGGCCGAAGCAACTTAAAGCTCTGTAAGAGCTGGCAAAAAGAACAAAGGAAAAACAACTGAGAAGTGATTAGAAAACAGCTAACTAAAAGCTAGTTGTGGTAAAAATGTGCTAACTTGAGACTGGAAAAATAATCTGGGATGTTTTTAGGCTTAAAGTAAATGGCATTCATTCTACCCACACAGTGTGTTTATATACCTATTATATTTGATTGAAATAAAAAGCCACTTGGAGATGAAAATCCATCCCAGATATTTCAGATGGAATGAGTTGCCTTGAACGAACAAATAATGCCTATCTTTTCCATTTAGTACAAGGTAACTTAGACAATTGGCCTAGATTATGTCCTTACCTCTCAATGACTAAAGTTTAGGTAAAATGAATTCTATATGACTTCCATGATGTGAGTAACATTCTGGAGAACACTGAAGTATCCCAGGAAATTACTTTTTGCCACGAATGATTTTTTTTACAAATTAGTTATTAATACATTCATTATTTCAGTAATTGCATTTTTTTTTTTAATGAGGTAATGACTGGCCACACCTGAACACCATTAAAATGCTTCCAGATGGCATTAGAAATATTTTGTTGAGCACTATTTCCATAATTTCTTGTGATGATGTGTGATGTCCAAAATCTTTAGAGAAACAAAAAACCAAGCCTAATTGAAATGAATTGTGATTAAAAAAAAAAGCATGCATGCACACACACACACACCCCCCTATGTACATGCATACACAAAGAAAAACCTCTTTTTCTTCTGGTTTGTGAGCCTGTGGTGAGCAGAAGGTACTTTGGGGATACAGCTGGAAAACATAATACTACTGTTTAAAGTAGCAACACTGTAACCTCAAAATTACCTCTAAAAACATACAAATGCAGCAGCTGTGACGAAGAGGTATTAAAACTAACAATCAAAACAAGTTTAAAATATCTTGAGGTTTAATATTATAAGATTGGCCACAGCAACCACTTTCTTCTAGCAAGAAATAAACTAAAGTAGTGAAACAGCTGCATATACTACAGCTATTGCTTATAGTATCAGAAAAGATACCTTTTCTTTATCTTTGGGATAAAAAAAGAGGTCTTTCTTGTACCAGCTGTATTTATTCCTCTGACTACAACAAATTCTGGTTCAGGCCTTTAATAAGTCTTATCATGTATGTTGAGAAGAATCATTATCTGAGTGACTTGTTAATTAATTAAACTGATTTTTTCCAGGTATAAAACATTCTGTTTCGTATAAAATCAATCACATAGTTCATGTTTGATAATTGCAATATAGTTTTCCTGTTACAACATGAATAATACTACTCAACTTCTGTCCCTCTTTAATTATTCAGACATTAATAATAAATTATATTATGTATTAATCTTGAGGTAATATGAAGGAATAATCGACTGACACTGATATAATAGAAGAACATCAATATTTTAATTTTAAATAGAATTATGTTTTGAATGGCCTTCATCACTTGAAACACAAGAGAATAATTCTGAAATTAGTTTAAATAAAATTGGATCATGCTAACTTTCATGTATAAAGTACACTTGTAAGTAATCCCCTTTGGTTTTGTTCACTGTCTTCTTGTCCAGATCTGAAATGTTAGGAATTCCATATGTGATGAAACTTGAGCATACACAAAACTTAGTCTATTGGATCACTCCAACAGGTATTAGGGTGGTTGAAATTCCTCACTAGAACAAGGGCAGGTGAATCTCGGGCTACTCCTCTCTGTGCAGAGAGGGCCTCATTCACTGTGTCTTCCTGGTCAGGCAGCCTGTAGCAGACTCTCACGACAGTGTCACTTGACCCTGCCCTTCCTTTTCTCCTGACCCATAAACTCTCAGTTGGCTCCTCATCTATCCACAGACGAATCTCTGTGCACTCCAGCTGATCAGTGACATCGCTCCTTGTCTCCCCTGCCTTGTCCTTCCTTGAGAGCCAATATTCTTCCATTCCAACAGTCCAGTCATAGGAGTCATCCTACCATGTTTCTATGATGCCAATAAGATCATAGCCCTGCAGGAAAGTGCATGTCTCCAATGTCTCTTACTTATTCCTGTGCTATGTGTGTGGGTACAGATGCATTTAATTTGGGCCCCTGATGAAGCTGATTTTCTGACCAAGAAGATGGAATTCCTTTGTGCTGCTCTTCAGGTGCTCTCCTGCTGACCTGCAACCCTTCCCCTTGCTCTGGGCTTATGGTAGCACTGGAACATTGACACATACATGTATTTTTCTGAGGTGTTTTAGATGAACAAAAGCAAGAAAGGAACAATTCTAGCTTCACAAGATGAAAAGCTGACATTCTACAGCTTTGAACTCCAAGACCTGAAAAAAGTGAAAGGAGGAAATTTTACTCAGCAGCAGAACATTCTGATGAAGACTACTATTTTAATTAATAATAGTCAAATAATTTCAATGTAAAAATATCTTTAGTGAGGAAATTACCATATCTATATTTAGTCTAGAATTATGTCTCTTTTCTTTTGTAAGCCACAATATTATCAGACCTTGCTTCAGGGTCCATCAGCTCATTCTTTAGGGAATTGAATTTGCTTGGCTGTGTGTTACGTGGAAAAAAGAGCTATGAGAGAAAGCTAAAAACAGAGAACAAAAAAGACAGGAAAAAAGAGTTTCCTTTTATACTGTATTCACTTGTCAGGATCTTCTTTATTAGAAGTTGAAGGATGATACATAAGCATAAACACTACTTATCCCATCTTGCCTACTTTATTAGTTCTGGTTTTGAGACTTTCTCTATTGCAATGGATTGTTTTAGGATTTTAGTCACTTAAATGAAATAGAATTTGTTTTCTGTGATTTATGTTATTTTACCTAAAGTATTCTAAGTACAAGAAAAACAATTTTAGGTGCCAGAGTTGTTTTGTCACATTCTAACTAAGAAGAAAAAATCAGGTTTATGATGGTTCTTAGTCCAAAACTAATAAAAAACTTCCCCTGAAAATGTATTCTCGATATAGTGAGTTGCATTAACTAGTTAAATAAATGGTTTAAAAGTTCAGGGTAGATACTTGCATGCAATTTCAAGGCCTTTTCTGTGTTTAAAAGGCTAGAAAATAGTAAGTTTTATTGTACTCTCAGAGGAGCACAGTATGTTTTAAGAAGTAGGACTCTAATCTAAATAACTTTGTACCTTTTTAAATAATGCAGTAGTTGTATTTCAATTATACAGCTGGGTAAAGATCCTTCAGGATCTTATTTTGTCAAAAGACATCTTTTACTACCATAGATTATTGCCACTTAATTTATAAATATTGCACTTTTCTGCCAAATAAGTGACTGAACAAATTTAGCAAAATCTTACTCTATGGAAGTGAAACAAAAGAAACATTTTCCTCTTTGGATAAAAGGTTTTCTCTTGGTGTGAAACTGGAGACAAAATTAAAATTTGCAAAATTCATCAGCTTCTGAGATATTTTCTCCTTGGCAGAGGACAAGTAGGCATCTCTGTTTACTTACATACTCATCCATAAGTCTTATAATTTGTATTAAGTTGTCTTATTTCTACTGATCTAAAATTTTTATCTCTAGTAGAGATGAAAAACCTAGAACAAAGCTGCAAGTACCCTCTAAACTAAAGGAGGTACATTGTGGGGAAAATTACCATGTGCTATTAAGAAAGAATATATTTGTTAAGGTTGGGGTCTCCAGATAATTCTTCTACCTTTGCAGTGGGTCTTAGTGTTGCCTTTGCTCCTCTTACCTGACTGTGAGATATTGCCCCTACATCAGTGGGCCAATGTGTTTCTCTACCCAAACCTCAACTGGATTAGGGAACTGAACCAGCCAAATGGGAAAAAACCCAAACCAAAACAACAAACATCCAAAAAAAAAAACCAACAAAACAAAGCAAAAAAAATCAACCAAACAAACAAAACTCCAAACAAACAAAAAAAAACCAAAAAAACCCATCCAAAAAAACCCACAAAAAAACTCAAAAAACCCCCAACCAACCAACCAAAAAACACACACAAAAAAAGAGATAAAAATCAAAAAACCGAAAACCACTAAAAAACCTCCCCAAACCATCCAAAATAACCAGAGTTTCCTGATCAATTTAGTATGTGCCTGCATGAACAACTTCTCCTGGAATAGTGGCAGATGCTTCAGAAGAGCAAGAACAAGCAGCCAGAGAAAACTATAGGCTTTGGTCCCCAAAATCAGTGTTACCATCAAAGAATTTCAAGTGGAGTTGTACCATCGATACAGACATTGCTGTATTCCCTTCTACCTGTTTTTCCTTCTAGTATCTTGCTATTCCACTTTCTAATTGTGCCACAAACCCAAAGAATAATTAGCAACTTAATACTACTCTCTTTATTAACATAATTTTTGCTCCAAACCTAGTGCACTTTTTGTTTAAATGGATGAACTTACAGTATAATATGAACTTGAAACATTTCAAATCTGTAATCAGTTTGAATTGCTGCTTCTGTTTCAGATCTGGAGAGGAACCTTTGTGTTGGCAGCTGGTCTATTTTCCCACCTATATCCATCTAATAAAATTTATTTCTAAATAAATCTAAATCTAATAGAATTTATTTCTATTTATGAAAGAAAATGTCTCTTTCCAGAATTTCTGTGCTAAGAGGTAGCTGAGAAGTTTCTAAAGTATTTTTTGTCTAGCAATTTGATCAATTCAAGAGAAAGCAAAAATCTGGATAACTTTTTGATCTTAAGAACAGTTAAATGTCAAAGAAACAAAAAATATGGAAGCTGCCATATCCTGTGCTACAATAGCTACAATTGAAAAAAAGTTCATCGTAAAGTTGGGACTGATTTCAGTAAGCTAATTTAAACTTCAAATCTATTTTATATGTGTATGTATGTATGTGTACACATTCTAAAATATGTGTATATATAATAATGATTTTAACTGTATTATTTTATACACACAATCTTTCCAAGAATAATTTTTCTTCTTTAAAGTAAAAAACAATCACTCTCTTGTATCGCAAGTCCATCTTGCAAGGCTTCTGTTGTTAAAAATTTTATTTTTAGCATGATGACTGAAAAATTAAATTACAATGGCTAATATTTTTAGACATTGTAATCTATCTGGTACTAAACACACTGATGAAATTTATCTTCTCAACTTGATATCAGGTCTTGAGGCTGCCACACTAGTGAATTTTGCACTTCGTGATTTCATGTGTGTGTATGTGTGTGTGTGCATGTGCGAGCATGCGTGTGGTTGCAACGGTTCCCTAAAGATTAGAACTTCTTTCAATTTTATAATTATGATTTATTTAGAATCATAAAACTGTTAGGGTTGGAAAGGACCTTAAATATCATCTAGTTGCAATTCCCTTGCTGTGAATAGGGATACATTTTGTTAAATCACATTGCTCAGAGCTCCATCCAGCCTGGCCTTGAAGACTTCCAGGGATGAGGCATCCACAATTTCTCTGGGCAGCCTGGTCCAGTACCTCACTACTCTCACAGTAAAGAATTTATTCCTACTATTTAATCTAAACCTACTCTCAGTTTGAAGCTATTCCCTCTGTCCTGTCACTACATGTCTTTGTGAATAGCATCTCTTCATCTTTCTTGCAGGTTCCCTTCAGGTCCTAAAAGGCTGCAATTAGGTCACCCTTAAGATGTCTCTTTACCAGGCTGAACAATCCCAATTCTCTCAGCCTTTCCTCATAGGAGAGATGTTCTGTCACTGACTCCTACAACAGAGGAGTTCAAGGTTTGCTCTAAAGTTACAAATGCATCTTCTGTTTTCTTCTACATTGTCATTCATTAACAGTGAGAAGCGGTCAGACACCTAGGAAGGTTTTGAAAAGATCTTTATGGAGTCCATGGAAAATCATTTTTATGCTGTGAATCATTTTGCTCCACAACTATGACAAGCCTACTCGAAATAAAATAGATTGATATTCAATAACCTTAATTTTGTCTTTAATTCTATTTTAATTCTGTACTTTCTGGATTAATTTCTGCCTTCCTTTTCTTTTTTGTGGTATTGGAACATTTAAATGGAAGGAAAGGAAGTATATCTGAAATACTGACTAGAAAAGTTGCTGTCATTCTAGCACAGTGATTTTAAAAAGTTCTACGTAAAACTGCCTCAGGAGCTTTGTTTATTGAATAGCAACTGTCAGATAAACACACAGTGCAGTTCCCAGACTCATTCAAATTTTAAGTCTATTTGATAGAACAGATATGGACAAGTGATAAATGCACATATTCTAATAAAGAAATATAGTTATAGATATAAATCCTCCATCTAATTTCTGGACTTTCTACCTACCACAAAACATTCTCAAGCAGACTGATCTAATCTCAACAAAGAACATCATTTATCAGAGTAATACAAGGCAGTAAACAAAAAGTCCTAAGAGTAACATTTTTTTTTTGTTTTCTATGCAAAAAATATCTTCAAAATTAAACTGAACACTGAGAACTGGTCTAATTACATCCAACTCACCTGAAATTAGCTAATTATTTCCATGTATTGTTGCCAAAATTTTTGGGTTTGTCCAGTTTATAACTCACGTTATGTGACCACTTTTTAGAATGTTTCTAGAGAATACCACACATTTTATGTGTGAGCATAGAACATTTCCTTGAGCTAAATGTTTTCTTTACAATCTTTAAACAACATTTTTTTTTTCCCCAAGGACTTCTAATTATTTGTATAAATAGTATATTAGACATATTTGTTTGTCTTTAAATCATGTGGCTAGTATAGTGTCAGTGGATATAATACATTTTACACTCCTAAAAATTATTATTAAAGTTACATATAGACCCTGTCATGCTTAATTAATGATAAGGATAGATGAAACAGCATTCTGGGAACACTGTTTCACAATCAATAGTGTGTTAACTTACTGAACAGTCATTTTCTAAATGAGGAGTTATTAAAAAATCTTCTTTATAAGTTTCTAGCCGTTAAAATATAAAATATTTACATTTTCCTTATGTATACACTAGGTTTATCAAATAATGTTGATAAGTTAAGTGTCTACCATTCAAAAAATTATTAAAGGAAAAACATTTAATAACTCTGGAAAGGCATGTAACATTGTCAGTTTTAAATCAGGGAATTCAGACATTTTAGTGCTGTACTCTCAGTCATTGTAGAAAGGTCATCCCAGATGGTGCAGATGACGCACATGGCAAATGGGAAGCAAGGCAAAAAGCAGGTTTAAAGATAAAAGAAATAACACCTCATCAGTAAGTCTGAGTGGTGAAAAAATACCTTAAAAAATTATTGTGCTATTAAGTTATACAAACCAGAACAATCCCCTGTATGCTGCTTTCTTCTTTGGGCTACAGGAGATGTGTTAATTCAAATGTGGCTTTACATAAGGACTAGAAAGAAGAGAAATGCAGGAACATTACTACAAATTGGCAATGTGCGGAGATATTGGCTGGATAGGACATCACAAGGTAATGGCCAGAGTGAAAATATAACAGCTGTGTTTTGCTTTGAATGGAGAGGGAACCGAAATGTAAATATATAAATATTACTACTTTTCTGTTAAAGTCTGGTGTGAGTTATACAGGTGCCCTAGAGCCTTGTAACCATCTGGGTGCTATGCTAGCTTGACAGGCTATGGGCAGAAACAATAGTCCTGCCAAGAAAAATAACTGAAAGCAATCTGTGTTTTACCAGCCCGAAAAAATAGCATAGCTTATTTTTCAAGTGCAGTTCTCAGTTCATTATAACATTCTGTTGCTTAACAATATTATCTGACTCCATGTAAAGCAACCAATTAAAGAAGCTAGTTAGGAGCCCTGTGTACATCAGCTGCAGGCTGTAATTTGTCCTAGAAATCAGATAGAAATTGATGTAAACTGATATGAACAAAACTGCATCTCTTCCACTGGTTATTCTTTTTAGACTCCCCTCCCCAGTCTCAAGAGATCAGGTGTGGCATTGTCAAAATTTTTAATGCACTTCTTCTAAACCATTTTTATTTTCAGGAATAGAGTATGTGCCTTGAGGCTGTCAGCTTAATTCTTGCCTGGTACAAACTGCCATAGCTACACCAATTTAGAGTTTGCTCTTTATAGATGATTATTTTTCTGTTATGACTCTTCCGTCATTTCATTTCTGCTACAGTGAAGTTCAAGTACCTCTTTCTGAAGGACATGTCCTTCTCCAT
Source organism: Callaeas wilsoni (assembly GCA_013398955.1). Lineage (NCBI taxonomy): Eukaryota > Metazoa > Chordata > Aves > Passeriformes > Callaeidae > Callaeas > Callaeas wilsoni. The sequence goes on from VWPU01000469.1 coordinate 390,265, forward strand.
AAGGAAACAGCTCAAGATTTTTGGACAATATAATTAGTTATATTAATATTAATTACATTTAAACAATCCTGGCTGCATCTTGATCTTTATGAATATTCAGGAAAATTAGGTCCTTGACCAAAAATATTTTTTTAATATAAAGTTGACAGATATTTCAGAAAAAAACATATCTGTTGTTACAGAGTGGAGAGAGGCAGCCCATTGGAAAGACAATGAACAGACATCCTTTAGAATTATAGGTAGTTTTACAATTTATAGTAGAATTTATTTTTCCTGGGGATTATTTAAATAAGAAATCTGAAACTTGAAAATCTAGTAGCAAATATATGTATTTTGGAGGTCACCTACAACTATTTCTAACATTTCCCTACAAGCTTTTGTCATGCCTCAACAGAAGTTTGGGTCTAAAGATGAGAAAGTATCTCTGTATTATGTAATAAAGTTCCTACAGTCCTGCTAAATTAAGTCAATATGAATTATTCCAGTTCATTCTGTAGATCAAGCCCAAGGCTCTGTTTACTCATGTTTCTAAAAATTAGATGCAATTTATAACAATGTCATTCTTTCTATCTTGTCAAAGTTTTTTTTTTTTACATCCACTACATTGTACTATATATTTTGCTTCCAAATGTTAGCGTTCCATTACTTTTCCCTTTTGCACACAGTTCACCTGGAAAGAAAAGCAGAGCAACTAGAGAGAATGAAACAAAAGTGTTCTGAGAGCTGGAGGAGCTCAGGTGTACAGGAGAGAGAAGTGGAAGTTTTAGAGTCCACGTAATGGCAGTTAATATGTAATGAATTCCATGACCACAGAGTGTAGACCTGCTCTGAACCTTCCTTTTCAAAGGTGCATAATGTCATTATCTTTTCATATCTGAAAGAGCAAAGGGGAAACTGCGCTGGTTTCACTGCTGGGTGGATGCAGTGCATCCCGCAATTCTCTCTTTTGCACTTCATGTTCTAGTCATGGTTAAAGGGAGTCTATTCATCTTTCCAGTAGGCATTTTTCTCTATTACCATTGTATCTCTAGTTTGACATCACTTTTCAAGACTAGCCACTGCGTTATCTTTCCTCCATCCTACTGGCACTCTGTCATGCTGTGTTCCTGTAGAAATCTATTATATGTTCTCTTAAGTTTTATTATTTCTCCCACTTTTCTTATTACAATAGGTCTATTTTTAGGTTTTTTTTCTTTTATTTCCTGTACTTTGGTTATATTATATTTAATTTTTGTTATAGTGTTTTATTATTTCCTGCTTTATGAGAGCATGCAGTCAGCAAGACTCCAGCTGCATTTTGGGGTTTTCTAAGCATAAGCCGACACTGGATGATGTACGTTACACTAGGAGACAGTATTTTTCTCAGATTTCTTCTCATTCTTATCTTCTAATCTCAGTATGTGCACATTTTAAAAATTGTTTGATGCAAGTTGCATTTTTTGAGGCTGCATAACTTCTGCATCATAAGAACCAAACCAGTTTTTGCATATATTAGAATTTTCACAACACTGTAGACTAGTAAAGTCTATAAATAAATGACTGGAATGTCCCTTCTTATTAGCAGCAAAGAACATTCAGATTTGCTGCAAGTACTCCAACAAGTCTGCAACAGCACAGCTGATGCAAATGTTTTGATTTGCAGATGAAAGTAATTTGCTGAAAACACAATTAAATTACAGTAGGCAGTTGATCCAAGTCATAACTGGAGATCTGAAGTTACAATCAACTCTGAGCAGTGAATGCAGACAAAGAGAATCTTACTATGAGAATTTAGAGAAATGACACTCTAAAAAGCAAGAGTTTTAAAGACATGTAGAAAAAGTAATGTATTATTATTCTTTATACTATCTGACTGCTGGTCTCCTTAACTTGGTTTAAAAAAAAAATTAAATCTGCTTTAAAAATTGATGTTGAAAGGGATGAGAAGCTTTCCAGAGGGTTTATTGCTCATATCTCTCCTAACACTATCTCTACTTGTGTTGCAGTACTATTTGCAGGTTCCATCAAAAATCACATCTGAACTAGACATTATGTCAATATACAGGGTGACACTTTCTCTTAAAAATTTTAGAGATCCTTTATAAAAAGTCCTAACTTTCTCAAGCTTAGCAGCCTGAGATTCTTATCTTATACTCATTCAGAGCAAATGTCCTATATTATCTGTTCAGTGGCATCTGTTGGAACAGCCTGTTTTTCTTCATCATCTCTAAAGGAAAGTTAAACTGTCAAGTGAGAGTCTGAACTTAGATTATATTAACTATCTCATTTGATGAGGTGTTTCTATTGTGAGGAGGACCAAAATGTGATCAAGAATCTTGTATAGCCATGAGAGTGTTTATATTATAGATCATACAAATGTATTAGAAGATATCTGTGCACATTACCCCACAGAAATTCCACACAAAATCAAACTCTCTGAGCTATAATAAATCACTCTTTAGCCACTCAGCTCCAGAGTGTATCCTCCATGACACTGCAGTAATTTCACACCAAATCTAAGTACAACACCATCATTCCTATTTTGATACAGTGATATTTGGAATAAGATAAGGTCTGTAATGGGAAAACAATATATTTTATTAGATCAATTTACATGGGAAATATTAAGAGATTTTCAGATATACTAGATATTTTAATTTTAAGTTTTAGCATTACTTCATGGTCTGAAAACAATCAGGCTTTAATCTAACCAATTTCCAGAGCTGATTATGGCTCAAAAAGACTGGGCTGTGTAAAGGCTACCCTTAATTTAATCTACTGAGCCATTAGTTGAAATGTCATAGATCATTTAATTGCTGTGAGAAAGAATCAGCATGTGGCAGGAGAAAAGAAACACTAAAACAAAACAAAACCGACTCAGAAAACCCTTATTCATGAATCCAGCAATTATTCAGATCGACCTGTCAAGGAGTGACAGAAAATGACCACTTAGAAAGGTAAACCTAGATCAATGCTATGCTAGTTGTCTAAACACATACAGGAAACCATTCAATGCTTTTAAGGACTTAAACTTTTACCTGAATTTAGACAGTAGAGAGTGAGAAATGCAAATGACAGAAGTAGTGCATTTCCTATGGGAAACTCTATTGAATGTGAGAATTGCTAGACTCTGCAATGTGGGGATTTGACTTTTTGCTTATTAAGGTCATGCACCTCAATGTTTTCAATGAAATTCCTCTCTGGAAAGGATTTACGCTTAGCCTCTGCATGTGTGTGTAAAGATGGATGCCTCACTTTGGTGCTTTTCAGTGGAATAAAAGAAACTTTAAGATCAGGGAAGCTGCTACCTAAAAATTTTATTTCTTATAACTTCATCTGCCTTTTTTTACTTTTTTTCTCTCTTTTATACCTAATACAATTTTTATAAACATTGTGTAGTGTTCTTCCATGTCTAGGGACATTATTTTATTGAAATTAACTTTGAGATTTTTCGTACTGCAGAAATGGGTGTTCATGTTTCTCATGGACAGGTTTCCTACTGTCTATAGGAAGGGAAAACCCTAAACTAGTAATGAAAAATCTACTTCTAGAGAAGTATTTCTCAGCTTTTGCATCAAAAACACAACAGTCATGGATCAGGAAAGTTAATTTGCTATCAAAAATACTTAGCTAGCTAATACAAAATCAAGCAAAGAAAATCTCAGCCTTTACATTTTCATTGCATTTTATTCTTCTCGTTCAACTAGTCTTTGCCAGCTCCCAAAATATAAGGAAAAAAAAAAACCTAAGCTTATTCACTATATATTCTTGCTTTCATAGTAAATGCAATTTGGTTGTTGTTTTCTTCAACTAATAGATCACCACCTTGGAAAGGCTGAGAATCATTCACCAGGAAAAACATCAGTGACTCTACTCAGTTGATTTGTGACAGTCTTTTACACAAAATAACTTTGTACAACAACTGTGTAATTTTGTAACAAATTACTCAATTTTAGCAGGTAAGCACAGAAATTACTTGACTGCCGTTTAATAAAGAAGCTAGTTCAAGTTTGGCTATGGAGGTTTAGATGATAAACAATATTAATAATTCTCTTCTCCCTCTTTTATATCTTTAAGAAAAACTTCTGTCTGGGAAAAAATGTCGGGTTTCAAAAAGTAAGCTTATTTTAAATTTTTTTTAATCATCTTGCCATAAGTTGATATGACTTCTTTGTAACTTTGTTGCTTAGAATGCTCCAGGGCTTGTTGGGAGCAAATCTGTAGGAAAAAGAGGGTGAGAGATCCCTTCCTCCATCAACCACCAGTAAAATTGTGTTTTTCTTTTAAATTCAGAAATGGAGTATTTAAAATTGATCTGATCCTTTTTAAAAGCATATAAAGTACGAACAAGATTTACTTTTAGCAAGGAACACTTCTCATTTCCCTTGCTTGCCTTCCCTTCCTTTCCTTTTTCCTCAGATTCTTTTAGTCCAAAGAGAATAAAAAAGTGCTGAAATTCTTCTTCTGTAGTTCTCCAAGGATAAAAAGGTCTACTTGAGCTTGAACCGTAGGCTTTAGCTGTAGCTTCTGTTGTTCTGGAATCCAAGGTTTAGAGTCATTCATGCTGTCCTTCTTGGAGATTTTTTGTCCTAAAATTTATCTTTGAATTATGAATAAACCTAAGAAAAAGCAAAACTAAGCAATGTTTCCTTTATGAATGAAGCTCAAGTAGGCAGAAAAACAGTCTTATGGGGTGAAAAAAGTACTGTTATTCTGATTTACTTCTACAGTAATGATATACACTCAGAAACTAAAAACAAAGGAAGAAACCTACAAAACAAACCTACAAAACAAAACCTACAAAAATTGAGTTTTATCAGTGTTACAGCTTTGTGCTTATATATGTGTATGGTGCTTTCATGGTTACAAAAGCTTGGTGTTTTTATTGATAATGTTATTAATTTTTTTTTTAATTACAGAGATGATTTTCTATAATTGATAGGAATTTCTAACACATTCTAATTAATTCATTTTCTCAGGAATGTTCTTGTAGAGTTCCTATTTTAAAATTCATTTATGGAAGGATTAAATTTTGTAAGTAATTTCCATAAGTATATGTTAGTTTAAAGAAATGTGAAGTAGACTCAGTAAAGTGATATTTTTACTTAGTAATTTTATTCTCTGGGCAAGATACAAGTTTGAACAATGCTGATTTCAAAGTAGTCCCTGCTCTATTAAAGGACAATTTAAAAATGAGGAATTAGATAAAGATCTTGGATAGGAGTAGGTATTTAAGTTATTGACTGGTTGAATTTCTAAAATACAGTCTCAGCTTCCAACTTTTCCTTCTGTTTATCCCATTAATTATTTGTGCAGCAATACCCTCTAAAAGACCCTAGAGGGAAATCTTTCCTAGCTTGGAAAGCAACAGTGACTCCAAGATCCTGTGACTGTAAGAAAATGGCCTACTTAATCTGGATTAAGTCGGCAATAATCATTTTCAAATTCAGTTCCAATTTGTAAATTTCTCCAGTCCAGGAAAAAAGAAACAGCACTATCCAACTAAAATTTCTCCTATCTTAACAGAAAAACCTTTTGATTTCCCTTCAAAGCAGACACTATCATCACAGTGATAGGAAGATATGAATTGCAGAATGTATGATCATGGATAGAAGGCAAGCTTGAAAATGAGTGTTCACCAACACATAGAAGTCACTTGGTTTTATGATTAGTGTTTTATAGAAAGGAGAATTTTTTAGTCATTATAACTGAGGAGAACTTTAATGTTAGAATTAAAGCATGAACTATATTCCTCGTTTCCTGAAAATTCCCTATTTCTTTAATTTTGTTTTTTTTAATTTAAAAACCATTTACTAAAGAAATTTATAGTTACCAGATAGATATTTTTATGCACAATAGTTAAAACAAGTTTAAATGTGGGAGGGGTTTGTTTTTTTGTTTGTTTGTTTGTTTGTTTGTTTGTTTTAGGTAACAAAAGTTTAGGTGACAAAACCATTTTTCCCCCCTATTATTTTTATGACAGCCTAATTTGTGTAAGAAGATTGGATTCTTCACTGTCATGATTTTTGTTGTGTAATGAAAGGCAAAAAATCAGCAGACACAAATGGCAACACAGCCTTCCCCTTTTAGAGTGACTAGCTCTTGGGGAAATAAATAGTGTTAGTGGTCTTTCCTCAGCTTCATTGCTGTGAATGACTTCACTACTTCCCTTAGAGATAATCTTTTTTCCTAACAGCTGTTTTAAAGCATTAATCGATTTTTTTGGTTCGGAACACTGTGATATTGATAGTTTGTGGAGTCTAATGGGTCAAACGGAGATTAAAAACAAAGTTGGTTGGATGGGTAACAAGCTCATTAATGTCCTATAAGAACATCCAATTCCAGAAAAATTGAGGTATGCCGCTCAACAAGAGTTTGATTTTTTTTTGCTTTTGAGCTAAAGAAAAGCAAACAAAATAAAAAGAATTAATGACTAAAAAATGTCTGGACTCAGATTTCACAAATTAAACAGTCCTGATAAAGTATTAAAGAAAAAAAAAATAAAATCACCTCTTCAAATTATTAGCTTTCCATGCTTTTGTAAAACATTTTACTAAACAATACATTAGAAATTTGTTAAAGTGATTGGGGAAAAAGTAATAAAAACAAATCAAGTAATAACTTTTTTTTTCACAAAGTATATTTGTTCTTCCCATCTATCTACCAGAGGCAAGCATGGTGTGGCATTTGAAAATCTTAATGTTGCCACTATTATTCCACTGCTGGCAGCTTCATTTCTTGTGTTATACATGTAACATATATTCCAGACCAGTGATTTCTCCTCCCACTCTTTCCTTCTAAAATCTGTTCTGCATACTAGGAAACAGATGAATAAAACATAAGAAGCCATTTTTCTTTTTTTTTTTTTTTTTTTTTAGAAAATGTGGACTTATTTCTTTAAAATTAACATATTAGCAACCACATATATTTCAGCTGAGTTGAATTTAAGGAAAAGCCAAAATGTAACGGATCAGTGACTTGGAAAACATTGCCTTTGTTTTAAAAAAGAAAGAACCTGATGTGCTTAATGTAGCATGACTTTGTTTTTTAAGGGTTCAAGTATCTTTTTGGATTAACATCTTATCTCTGTAATGTGTTTTTTGAGTATCTCAGTTCTTATCACAATGAATTAGATGAGCACCATCTTGGCTAGTAAGTGATTTTTTAAAAATTCTATACCCTTCTATGCCTCTGTAGCCATGAGATACTGCTTGAGAAAAGAGCAAGACTCATGAAACCCCTCAAAAAAATGGATGAAAAACAAATGTAACAAAAATACTTTCTAAGCAGTTTCCTCTGATTTCGTTCTTTTATTTCTACAAGAGTTTTCTTCATCATCTTTCAAGGAAATGAATTGATTTCAATGGGTGTCACTTTCTGCTCCTATTTCTTATGATAAGCAAATTTCTTCCAAACTGCCTGGGAATTTAAATATAGCCAATGTTACCTGAAAGTGCTATCAGTGCATTTTTGTAAGCTAACTTGAGATAACTTGAAGATGAGTGATTCAGGTCTTAGTTTCTTATGAGTATAGACATTGTCCTCACAACATTGCTCTAAGTGTGGCAATCTCTCTTCCTACAAGGCAAAATAATAAAATTTGGGCATACAATTACTTAACTCCAAAGTATAATCAGCTATTTTTTCATAGGGCTGTTCTTCCTGTGATTTTAACTTTTTTCATAGAGTATTTATAAAAATGCATTGCCAGTTTACATGTATATTAGTACGCTGGCACGCTGGCCGGGCCAGGAGAGCTGCAGCTTGTCCAGAGGTGCCCAGCACGAGAGGAGGACACTCTGTGGCACTTGTGTGCCTCGCTAGCAGCTTCCTCGCCAGTGCAGTGGAAGGCACGGAGCCACGCGCGCCTGGAGCTTAAGGATTGCCCAAGTGTAGCCAGAAATTAATAAGAGAGGCGGCCCTTCAGTCAGTATTCCAAGGGTTTATTGTAGAAACTACCTTGAAGGAGTCTGAACACGAAAGGGGCGAACTTCCAGCCAGGATGCACTTAAAAGGGGTACTGAAAAGGAGGTGGGGATGACATAGCAGTGACCTATAGGAAGAAGGGAAGAGCGGGACAGGTTTGGCTACCTTCCCTTAGGAGATACAAGGGGTGTCTGTCCACTGTCAATCAGACAGACCGAGCCTACATCAGGTCACAGGAATTCAATGGGAGAAGCCATTCTCACTGGAGGGCATTTAATCTTTGGAGCCAGCCCACCAAACCTCTTTATCTGGGCTATGTGGCTCCCTGGGCATTCCTGTGGTTGGTTCAGTCAGCACAACATACATGCAAACAAGGACAGTAAAACTGTTGAAGTAGAGCATAGATTAAAAAAATTTGCAAATTTTGGTAAAATAATCTGGTGTCCTGGTTCTGGCCAGGACAGGGTTAAGTTTTGCAGTAGCTAGGAGAGGGCATGACTAGGAAACTGAGGTTATTCTGCATCACCTCATGTCATTGCCGGGGTGAGAAGAAGAGAGTCTCTACTGGGGAGAAGGGGCTCCTTCTGGTGGAGTAAACCTAGAAAAGGCGGTCCGGTCGTGTATTGTCTGCTGTCAGCGGGTTTCCTGTGTGAATCATTCATCTCTTGTACCCTCTGTTCCCAGTAAATTGTTCTCATCTCAACCTGTGATCTTTGCCTTTTGTCCCTCCAGTTCTCCTCTTCCTCCTGCAGCAAGGAGGAGGGAGAGAGGAAAGTGGAAAGCCCAAGCAATGCATGGCTTGGAGACTCAGTGGGAACACTAAACTGGGGAGTACCATTGCTGAGCTACAACATCTGGATACATGTAGATAGATAATACCGGAAAGGAGAGAAAGACGCACACACAAAATTATCTTGGGCTAAAGAATTTTAGAAATTATCGTTCAGTAATTAGAATGAAACAAAGTTCAAAAAGTCATATAGCAGAAAATTAATTAATGTTTAATTCTCAATAATTACTTACTTTGCTCTCAGTGAATCTCTGAACAGACTTCCAAAGCAAGATTCATCTCACCCAAGCTAAGGTGCCTGTAGGGAAAATGCCAGTGTCTGAGCTTATCACCTTAAAAGTCCTTTGTAATCAATACCGCAAAAAATCCAAATCAGAACAACTTTTTAGATTTGGTCCATCTGACCTGTGGGAGACGCTTATTTTAGAGTGATATCAACCATATTCTAATGAAGATTGATTTTTTTTTCCCCACTATAAAGGAAAATTAAGATGATGAGCTTGCATTAGTTGTATGTAGCACAAATACCTACTTTTGGTCATATGAATCAATCACTGTAACATGGTTTTGCTCACAGTTTTGTCGTCATCTCTAATGTATTAAAAGGATTTTAAAGAATTTGTCTATTCTTAATTTTATCGTTTTCCTTTAGAACTGATTATACTTACAAGAATGTTAGTAGGTATATCTGGTAGAAGAAAAGTGCAAAAGACAATCCCATGCTTAGGACGCAGGCATCCCACTAATTTTGTGAAGGCAAGGAGAATGATCCTATATGGATGTTGTATTGCATAATTATCCATCATGTGGAATTTATATTTTTCTGTCAGGCATCTGTTGATAGCTGCAGGGAAATGATGAGGCCAAATAAAGATAACACTTGAGCATGAGCCAGGGTACTCCAATTGTACATTTAATATCTCACTATTGTCACTTTTGCTACCTGCTGCACATTTACCCTCTCTGGCCCTAATTTCTATTCTTGTTTTTTATTTGGTTTTTTGTTTATTTTTCCCACAGTTCTTCACAGTTCACAGTAGAAAAGAGCTCTGCTTTAGGGTTAGGTTTTTATGCACCACAGAAATAATAATTGTATATAATACATTGTACTAAAAAAAATTTGATTAAATATCTAGTTTATGGGACTGCCCTCTAAGACGAGTCTTCTAGCAGCTGTGACATTAGAAACATAAGCCCCAGGTGCAGAAAATGTGTTGTGCTAAATGAGCCAGTGGTCTAATCAAAACGAACTCTAGATCTATTAAAGGGAAGATTCGTTAACGACAAGTCTCTGGTGTAAATGAGGTCACTTCACAGCCTTTCACATTATAAAGTAGAAATCAATTTCATTTTAGGAATAAAATATAGAGGAACCTCGTTCTTTCATTAGAATGTACTCTTAGAGATTGAGATGACATTTTCTTTTAAGGTGAACTCTCAGTGCAACTGTGCATAAAAATGAAGTGCTGAAGGTATTTGTAATATTTATAATGTTTTAAAATTGATACCATTTACATACAACTCATTGTTAAGAGCATATGCAAAACAAAGGTATTTCTGAACTGGAGCAGTTCAGAACAGGGAGTTTAGTTCAATTTCTCCTTTCTTTTTTGTATTCATGACTTTAAATATTGCAGAGCTGTTCTTGCTGGTTCTCATTCTGCTGAATCAGCTCTTAGAGAAGCATCATTGTTCTTGGAGACTGACATAGGTTACAGACTGCTTAAGAAATGTGAGTTAGGTGCACTGGTGCATAGGAATGAGCAGAAGAACTTGAAAGCTTTTTTTTTTATTATTTTGTCCAATCAACTCTGCCTGCCTCTGTAGTGCCTATATCCAGATTAACCCCAAGCTTCAAAGAGTTTTAACAAAGCTTCAAAGCAGGCAATTTATGCATCATTATTACCCTATTTTGAAAGTAAACCTCTTACTTCAGGGTGCAAACATTCTTTAAAGAGGGATTGAAATCCAAAAGAAAATTCCAAGAAATTGAATTAAATTATGAAAGACCTGATACCTTGATCCTAGATTTTTTTTTCTTTATGGCATTGACACAATGTGCTTTGCATTTCTTTTCAGGGTCATTTTATCATATTGCATAAAGTACAGTGAGGTGCATATTCCACATAGGCTTGCAGATCACTTCAAGAGGTCACTATACAGTTTCAAGTGTTCATTTCCATGCAGAAAAAAAGAGAGCAATTAAGACGAAAGAATCTGACATGACTTAGTTGTACCTCTGCAGGACAAGTATTCTGCTGTGTAGATTAAGTGGGCCACTGCATGATATTTCTATGAGATTAAAAATTACTGCAGAGAAGACAGACTTATGGACTGTCCAACGCTCTCCTTCTTATGATTACATATCAGTGAAAATCAGCATTCATCTGACATTCCTGGGACTCCTTCTTAACTATCCATGTTTCTTCTGACAAAGAAGCAAGTCATATGAACATCCATGCTGCATCTGCATTTCAACAGACTGAGACATGATTAACAAGTGATGTTAGACACTTTTATCCTTATGGTGCTATTCAGTTGAATTCAGCATTCAGGAGGCAAAGTGCATTTTCCCGTAATGATTAACGTCTGCATGGTTCCAAATACACCAGTATTTCCAAATCACAATGTGCCTGTTGCAGATGGACTCAGTCAAATAACTTGGCATCTGTACCAGTACAACATAACTGTCTGAATGAGGATGTACCAATTGAGATTTTTCATCAAGTGACCAGATTGGTACAATACTGATATAACCCTTTATTATCCACTGATGATAGAGAGTATGAGTATTAGAGGTATCTTAATGTTCTGACCAGAGAGAGCTGCAATTTTCTGAACATGTGTTTATTTATTTAAATGTGATTTACCAACATTCTGAGCACATATTTGAAATTTAAATGTAAACATTTAAAAATGGAGCAAGCCAACATTTTGAGAAAATACTAGTATTTCAATTGAGTATAAGGAAATTGAATTACAGCAAATCATCTTAAGACCCTTTAAATGGTAAATGAGAATACCCATGGAGGAGTTTGATGCAGTTAAACTAGTCAGCTTTAAATTTATTTGTCTAAAAAATTCAGATTAATTTGACTGATGGTCCTCCATGAATGAAATACATTTTTGCATGAAACATACAATTATAGAATAAGAGTCTAGATTGGAAATGACCTCTGGATACCCTCCATGGAAAGCAGGGCCTTAGTCTAGGCTAACTGTGGCCTTGTCACTGTCTTCAGTATTTCCAACAAAGAAAAGGTCTCAGCACCCTGTCTCATATTTAACTGTCCTCAAGATTTTTTTTTTTTTCCTTACATCTAAATGGAATTCCCCCTAAATTGACTCAATTCCTTTTATCTCTTGTCTGTTCACTTTGCAGCTTTTTGAAAAGAATACCTCCTTCTCCTCTATAACTACCATTCAGGAGATGGAAAACAGCGATTAGATCCCTCCTGAACTTTTTCTTCCCTCAGTTCTTCCCTCACAGGTCCTTTAATTTTTCTTCATACATCACATTCTCCAGTGCTCCCATCATCTTGTGTCTCCTCCTCTGATCCCTCTCTGTTTGGTCTGTATTTTACTTGGGGGGTACCAAAACTGGGCACAATATGCCTCATGTGGCCTAACAAGTGCTGTGTGGAGTGAAACAATCATGTCTTTTGTGATGCAGTTGCTGGTGCAATCACTGAAATGGTTCATCATTGCTGCAAAGGCACACTGCTAGCTCACATTCAGCTCACTGTCCATCAGCAGCCCCAAATCTTTTCTATCAGAGCTGTTCCCAAAAAGTCCCCACTCAGTGCTACTGACTGAATTATTCCATCTCAGCTGCAGGATTTCACATTTTACTTTGTTAAACTTTATGTAATTCCTTTTGGCCTGATTTTCTCAGCTGTTGAGGACTCTGCATTTTACCTCTTCCATCCAGTGTTATCTATCTCCTGTCCCAATGTCGTGTGAGCTGGAAAGCTGATGACAGTGTAGTCAGAGCCATCACCCAGGTTGTTTTTAAAGATCCTGAGGAATCCCATTTATGACCAACTGACAGTTTGACTCTGAGATATTGATGACTTTTTGAGTTCAGCACTTGAGACACTTTTCCATCCCTCTTCAGACTGATTTGTCCAGGCTGTCTAATCGGCTCCAAGAAGTATGTGAGAGATTGTCAGACATCCTGCAGAGGTCAAGGTAAAGGGATATCCACTGATCTCCTCCATTCACCCAGGAAGCTATTTCATCATAGATGCCAGTAAGACTGGTTCCACACAATTTAATTGTTGTAAACCCATGTTGGGTCTTCCTAATCTTCTTGTCTTTCACTTGTGTGGACAAATTTTCCACATGTATTAGTTGTATTATTTTCCCAGGAATGGCCACCTGGTCAGTATTTTTTCCTAGAATTTTTTTTGTTGCATTTGTTGATGGATATATTTGACTATTTTTTTTTTAATCTGTGATCTTCTTCAATTTCCATGACCTTCTAAAAATGGCAGAGGAGGTTTGCAGCAGTATCTTCTGATGTCTTCAAATTCATTCCATGAGGTCGTAAAATCCTCTTCCTGTACAGTTGCTACAGATGGTCCCTAGCTCAATCCTCCCTTGCTGTCAGTAATTCACCATTTGCTTTTCCATTTCATCTTGGAATAGAGACTTGAGAGCTGACATCAGCCTTAAAGACTGAGGTGAAAACACGACAGAGTACTTCTCTTCTGTGTCATTTCTAAGTTGCCAGCTCCATTCGGTAGCAGTCTGTGTCTTCCTAGTGCTTCCACTCAGTACTAACCAACCTATAGAAGTCTTTTGTTCTAGTTTGAGCTCCAACTGAACTTTTCCCGTCCTAACTTCATATCTGCAACCTCAAATAATACATTTTGTATTCCTCTTTAGGTATATGCCCACTTTCCCATCTATCACATCTCTTTTTTTTTTCCTTTTTTTGTATTTTAACTCTTTGCGTGCTATATGCTTAACAAGAAGTCTGATTTATTTCTATTTCTGCCTGCTCCTTTTTTCTTTACCTTTTGCTCCCCCCACTTCAAATTAGAGGGATGGACAGATTTGAGCAGGCTGTCTCTGAAAGTTTCTCAGCACCTTTGCCCACTGTGACAGACTCCTACAGGAGTTCTAACAGTTCCCTGAGCAAAAACTCTCCTAGCAGATGAAATCTGTACTTCTGAAATCTAAGGTGTTTATTTTGCTACTATAATTTTGAGTGAAAACTTCGAAGTGAGGACTAGGAGAAAGATTGTATATTGGTATTCATGTGTGTTTGTGTCTATTTGTGAGATTTAAAGTAATTTTTTTCATTTGTGGTATTAATTACACACACACTATACATACTAGTCACAAGTATTTACCATTACTTCTGAACTCAAGTGCCTCAAGAGTTTATAATAAAGGAAAACTGTCACCTCAAACTGACTCCCATGTTTCTTTGCTTCTTGAACTCAACTTATATTATTTTGGCTGCTTTTGTGTTTAGAACATGAAAGGTCAAAACATTTTCCTTTTAGTGACAAAATCTAATTAAAGAAACAATAAAGAAAATTTTCATGGTAAAAGAAACAAAGAAATAAACTTTCCATATGGAATTTTCAAAACAGTCTTTTAACTAACAGTAAAAGCTTGAGTAGTATAATGTAAATTGGAATATTCGTGGAGAAATTCAGCTCACAATGAGAAAAGTGACTGGGAATCACATCCATTTCATCTCACTTAACGCTTTTACAAGTCGGGTATGTAGTCCAAGTCAGATGTTTATACTCTCCATGTAATCAATGGAAAGAAAGAAGGAGTGAGACATCCAGAGAGTGAATAATTCATTTTCAAACAGGTATCTATTAGAACCATGATAAATATATCTCCGGAGATGCTGCTCTCTTTAATGTCTGTGGAGGAAATTTAGATGAATAGAAGAGATGTCTAATTTGAAGATGTTTAAAATGAGGTGAAATTAATCTCATTACTCGTGTGAGCTCTTCATGCACAAATACATTGTATGAGAGCCCGATAAACTGTTTACTAATACACCTGAACAATATCCATTGGCACAATGAAAGAATCGTGCAAACAGTAATATGATGTTGATTCCTAGCAGATTTTTTTTGTTATTTTTCTAGAGAAAGACTGACCATTTTCTTTAGTTGAATTAGATTGAACTGTTAAATATTTTAAATTTATATTGTTAGAATTAGTAATTAAGATAGTCTATGCATGCACATTCCCCCAACTATTTCCAAATTCATTCCAGATTAGAAATCCTTTTTTTTATATCTAGATGATGTTATTCAGACCACTTTATCTTGTCTTTGCTCAATTGCCGTAATCACTCGCTTGACCTTGGAATTTTCACTATGAACAATAGGAAAAAAACAAAAAAGGCAGCTATTGCAACCATCACCTGTAATCCCTGGCCTGTTTACGTTATCTGTCTTCTCATTCACTACACCAGTTCTTATGCATTTTTTTTGTACAAATCCTTTTAGTCTTACAGTCCAAACCCTTTAGAATTTGATCTGGTTTGCTGCCATCTTATTAAATACCCTTCCTTATCATTCACTAATTATGTTGTCATACTCCACACTCTTATGTCCCAATTTTCCAAGTTGCTGCCCTTAAGATGATTTCCCAATTGCATAGTGACAACTTCAGAAAAAAAAAAAAATAATTGCAATGCACAAAATTTAATGAAGGGGTTAATTGCTCTGGTAAAAGGAACAGATAGTTTGTTTACTTCTAAAACCACTAGATGTTAGAGCGCCATCTCTTCTACAAAACTATTTATGTATTATTGTGTATGTAATTAAAATATGCAAATAAAGTCCTAAGTAGAGCACTCAGTTACTTGTCAGTGTCCAACCAAGTAGCAGAAAGCTGTCAGAGAAAGTAGATATATACAAAAATAAGTTCAAACACTTTCATCTGAAACAACAAATATATGTTACCAAAATCAAAAGGAGTTTTGGCTAACACAGTCCTTCCTAGCTAGGCTTACATGTGTTTTCAGAAAATATGTGATTTGGAATCACTCAAAGAGAGAAATGAAAATAAACAAACAAAAACTTCTTAAAAGTTTCACCAAGGAAAGAAGCAACATATCTAGCAATCAGATAATATATATTGCCAAAACTAGGCTCTACTCTTGTGTTCCCTATTAAGCACTGAAGGCAGAACCCAAGTATTCTGCTGTATATTTGGAACTGAACAGTGGACACAATGACCTGAAATAATCTTCAAAATATTTTTTTTCAAGCAAATGGCAGGAAAAGGATTTTCAAACGTATCCCTGAACCTCAGAAATACAC
Organism: Callaeas wilsoni; assembly: GCA_013398955.1. NCBI lineage: Eukaryota > Metazoa > Chordata > Aves > Passeriformes > Callaeidae > Callaeas > Callaeas wilsoni. The sequence continues at coordinate 406,267 of VWPU01000469.1, forward strand.
AATGTCAGAAAGGGTGTGAATCCATCAGTAAAGGGAAAAAAATTAAATTTTGCTAGTGTTCAGATTTCAAGGTTTCTCTTCTAAGATTCAGCTCAAGAAATATATATAAAAAAATCAGATTTCTATTAATTTATATGGACTATTTCAGAAAACCACACTTCCTAATCCAAAATGCAGATCATAGTGACTTTTAATCTATCTTATTTTAAAAAATGTTAATAGACACAGACTCTGTAAGAATCTACTTTCAGACATTAGTGACACCTTCTCACTGCCTATGAATGGCCTCAGATAGCAGAAATTTACAGTTGGATTTAATGAATTCCATTTAATGTATCCCATTTTTTAGGAGAAACACAGTTATCATGCATGAAATACATTCATATTGTTCAAAGTAACTCAGGTAATTTGTTAAGTCAAGTAAAATGCAGAACAATGGGAAAAACACCTTATTTCTCTTGCAAATCAAGCAAGAGAGATGTTTTTCATGTAACATTTGCTGGATTACAGATATCTATTCTGTACAGATCTGCTCCCATGACAAAAGACAATAGTTTTTGTAGGGGTGTTAACTTTTGTTAACTTTCTTTACACCAGTTCATGTAAGTAGTCTTTAGTACTTTCCACTTCAGTGACTCATGGATATGAGGCATTCAGATACAACCTTGAGAAAGCAGGAAACCTGGTGCAAAATTTCATGTTTCATTCTGGTGTAAGGTACTTCTGTTCTGCCTACACTTTGACAGGTATTAAAAGTTCTTTACTTTTTTACTACCTGATCTTTTCTATAAAGTTTTGGCTGGAATCTTAACTGTCACAAACATGTGTTCTCCAAATGATCTTAATTTGAGGGTAGCTGGTTGAGCTGATGTTTTAATCACTGGGGTATCCATTGATTTCTATCTACCCTGTTAGAAGTTAATTATTCTGTTGAGCACTTTAATTTCATTTTTCACGTGGCTGTAGTACTGGATGCTGTATTAGACAAGGCACCGGCAGATAAAAGGCCATATACCAAGGCTCCTATAGCCACAGTTAAATGAACTAGCTTGCTATTCTTAAACTGTTGCATTTCTAAGTATGAAATTCAGAAAGTATTTTGCAGTCAATATTCATGCCCTATACAACTCTATTTTTCCACCCAACAATAATTTCAAATGAAAAGGGATGCTGAAGTATTGTTCAGACAACAAACCCTGATAGTTTCTGCTTTGGTAAAAGCAGGTTTTTTATGTCTATTTCAGTTTTGCCTGTATTGGTTGGTTTCCAAGGCAATATTACTCTATTTTCAAACTCTATTCACATAAATGTTCAGATAACAATAGAATTTTGACACGTGGGTGATGTTGAAAAGTATTTGATCTCACAAGTCAGCATCATTGCTCTCCTAATTCTCTTGTTACCTTGTGCCTTACAACTGCATAGCTGTCTTAAAATTAGTACATGCCACAGTTTACAGCAAAAGTTACTGCTTTTACATGCTATTTCTTGTATCAGGATTATCATAATGTGCTCATTTATAACAGCAGATAGCATCCATTCCATTCCCTCTGCTGTTACTTAACTCTCTCATTAGGGCAGTAGCTGTGGTCATTCTTGTACGTAACTGTGAAGAACAAAGCCAAGCAAGAGCACCTGCTTTCAAGCATTATGACTAGGAGTGTCACAATATGCAAGGACTCCTAAAGTATTAATCTTTGGATCACTGGTTACCCATTTTTCCTTCTCTCGCGTTTAAATATTCATTTAGCTATCAATTTCATATGATTTTGAAATAAAAATATTACACAGTTTACAACTGAGAACTTGATCTGTTGTCTTCATTAACATTCTTTTTATTCCTCCCTCATTATCAGCAGCTCGCCAATCAATTAATTTTCATTTAAACATGTTGGATAGTCATTCAAAGGTCTTTCTAAGTTGAACATTACCATTCAAACTGAATCAATATTGTCTTGCTTGTACAGATGTGATTAGTGAATAATTTACTAAAAGTCACAAATAAATGCTGCATTCAGTTTTTGCTTACCAGAATAAACATCTAATGCACAGTAACATTCTGTTTTACCAGGAAAGATACAATTTCATGTTATAAAGAGCAATATCACTGCAGTTTTTGTACTTTAGTGCAAAGAAGAGAACTATATTTTCTTTATATTGTAAAATAGTTCAAATACCTACATCCAAGGCAGCATCAAATGGAAAATAAATTAATATATATATTTGAGATTTTATTTAAAAAAAAATAAGTTGAAGTGTTGCTTATTAAAAAACAAAACAAACCTAAACAAAAACAAACCAAAACCTTCTCTAAATGAAGCTCTGATTATAACAAAATCTGCCATAACATCTGTGGCTAAATTCATTCACAAGGATAAAAATGTTTTATCCATACTATCTATTTCAAATGATTCTCTCTGTGTGAGATATAAAAACATAGTTTATCCACAGAAGTCATGAACAGCCTCTGTAGGCTAAATCAACTGCTCATGAATATTTTACCATAATTTTAATTTAAAGTGGTATTGCAAGTGTTCTGTTTGCATTAGATTAATGAAGATGGTCATTTCTCAATGGTAACAAAGTGAAAGAGGGAGAGAAATAGGAGGATGTCAAGTAATTCGTGTTAAGAATATCCTAAGGAGCTGATACCTTATTGAATAAATAACATCAAATTACTTTCTGCTACTTTCTAATCTTAGAACAGTTTCACTGTTTGACTTTGTCTCTTCTTGAAAGATGGTCTCTATATACGTGCCTCTAGTATTCAGAATCTAGACGTCTTCTTAACGCCCATTGATGTTACCTTTCTTCTGTTCTGTTTTGACCCCAATTCCAGGCAGAAGTTGCCTGTTTTAATTGGTTTCTTTAGACTTAGTATTGGATCCTCTCCGAATAGTCATTCTGAAATGGCTATTTAGGGTTTAATGAATGAGCCAGTAATATAGACCATCATCGACAAATACACTGTGTAAATAAATACCCTGTATAATACAGTTCTTATAAGATGTAATAGACTCCCTGTTACCCTGCAGCCTTCACGTATCTGAACAGCATGAGGGACAGCCTTCAAAGTCTGTGGCAGACAGCTCTGCATCTCAAACACTTGTAGTGATAGTTCACTTTCTAGCTTGTGTGGCTCAACAGCAAGACACTCAGTCACATTTGGGATAGAGCTGTGAGTCTGCTGGGAGAACTAGGACACTTGCTAAGTTTCCCACAGCCCCAGTTTCTGGTGGTGTGGTTAAATAAATTTCTTAGATAAAGTCTGTCTTGGAGCTATCCAGCTACCTGAAATCACGTCATACCACATTACGGTAAAACTAAAAGGTAAACGGAAGCCCTTATTGATGACCTCCAAAATGGTAATATGTCTAAAAACAGTTGTATAACAAATAGACAAATAAATAAAAATTTTGTCATTCTGTTTACATGGTGACTGTATCAGAAAATTCTGCCATGATCTCATATTTTGGCTTTCCCATCTCGACAAGAAAAGTTTTCAGGTTTTGGTTATACCTTCTCCCAGTGCTTGGGAGAATACTAGCCTTTACAGACAGCTCCTTTTCTGAGATATTGGAGACTATCAAGGATAGTTTCAAAACAGCTGCTGGTAAACAGTATCCATATGAATAGAAAAATAGCCCTTTTGGGTTTCTTTTTTAAGAAGATGAAGATCTGTACAGAGACACATCAGCATTTAGGAGGACCATAGGGATGGACAAAAGGAGTGAAAGGCAAATCACCAAAGTATCTTTTACCAATAAATAATGATGTTAGCATTTCTGGTACACTTCGTGGGGTTTTTTTTTAATATTAAATTAATTTTTTGAAAGAAGTACTGCTCACTTAATTTTTTTCTTTTTTTTTTTTTTTTACAGTAAATAGAAATAAAAGTAATAATTGATCCCAAACAAATTTCTTCTTTAGGAGGACATTAAAGCTCACAAATTGGAAAGAAAGAAAGAAGTCAGAGTCCTGAGCAACTAAAAAAGACTTCAGTTACACAACATGTGAGCATTCTGTGAGCTGTTGGAGTTTCTTATCTCTCACTGAACATACAGATTCATAAAACGATTGAACAAAAAGGCACAAAAGAAGAATGAGTAAGAAGAATATTTTATTCAAAATAAAGTAGAAATTCAATTTTCAACTTTTCTCCTATCTTTTTTTTTGGTTTTATCTTCCACAGCAGAAGGAGGTATGCACAAACCCTATTAAACTAGTCACATCTACATCTTTAAATTCAAAATTAATGAATCATAATTGTGCTACAGTAATCCACTTTACTACATGATTGACGCTTAAAAGCCTTGTCCTGATTAGTTATTTGGTAGTTATTTGGTTCTTTGGATTATATTATAGCTATTCACCAACCTTCAGCAAAGTGTCTTTGTAATATAATCACTAATAACTCCATGACAATCCTAAAGCTATGATGAATAAAGCAAATGGGTGCAGTAAGTAATAATTGCTTCATCTGTTTGTGTACTTCCCGTCTCAGTATTTAGCTTCTAGATAAGTCTTTTCAACTTCAGTTTCTTTTTTTTCACTTTGCTTCTCCATCCCTTGAACATTTAACTTCCCATGATGCATGCCTGGTAAAAATTAAGTTCTGTATGAATCAACAGAGTCTGACTATACAAAAATTACCTCATTTTTCTCACATAGGCTAAATTAAAAAAACAAAACAAACAAACAAAACCAAAAAACAAGCAAACAAAGAAACCCACACAAAAGAACTGAATGCTTGAGGTTGGAAAGAACCTTTGCAGTTCATCTTGTCCAAACCCCCTACTCAAGCAAGGCCACCTAGAGCCAGTGGCCTCAGACTACATCCAGGCAGCTTTTGAAAATCTCCAAGGATGGAGATGGCACAACCGCTCTGAGCAATCTGTGCCAGTGCTCAGTGCTGAAACTCACACCAAGTCATGTGAAACTCTGCCCAAGGTTACTACAAGGACAAAGCGCTTCCCACAAGCACAGTTATTATCAGAAGGCTTACACGTTTAATGGTACTACAGATAAGAAAATAACATGGAATCCATTTCCTATAGATGATGTGGGATATATTAGACTAGGCTCCTGACCTTTGAGAAGGTCATAGGATTTGTGACCTGAATGTCAGATGGTCATAGGAACATGAGGGATAAAACTTCTTTTTATAATTGAAGAAGCTGTGATTTTTAATGCCAAATTATTATACAGGTTATAAATTCTGTATGTTTACAGGGAGCAATATAAAATTTCTTTAGACTTACAGGGAACTTTTAATATGAAAAAACCAGTCCTGGTTAGACTAGGGGTTAACAGATGAGTAACTGTAAATTAAGGAAAAATGATTGCAGGAAAAAAAGTATTTATTGAATTATACAACACAGATACCTTCCTTGTTGACAATTTAGATAGATAAAGAAATTTACCCTATCAAATTAGATAGATAAAGAAAGTTTCCCAGTGGAAAGGAGGGGGACAAGCTCTTTAAATATACAAAATGTCACACCAAAGAGAAGTAATTTATTTTTGCTTTTTGGGTTTTTTGTTTTTTTTTTTTTTTTTTAAATAAAGTGTGTGTATGAGTAGAAGGAGATGGAGGGCATTCAGAGCTAAAGTTGCTTCAAACCCTAGGTCTCAAAATCTAACGCTGGCAATAAAACTCAGAAATTATGTAGAGCAAAGGGCAGTGTCTGGAAGTGAAATTTTAAGTTGAATGATTATTTGGATATGCTTTATGTGCAATTTTTGTTTCTTAAATTTATAACTCAGTGGGGGTAATTTACTCCTCCTCTAGATGTTTATTATGCAGTTTATATATGAGCTAATATTTCTGACATCACTTTATAATCAATAAAGTAAAAAAAAAAACATGGGGAAAAGTTTAACTTGTTCTACTGTAACAGTCTAAATTAGGTCAGAGGAATGGTGCACTAGAAATGTCTGTTTCTCTGGAGAATAGCAACCAGGGAAATTTTCGCCATCTACACTGCTGTCATGGTTTAGCCCCAGCCAGCAACTTATCCCCACACAGCTGCTTGCTCACTCTCTCTGCAGTGGGATAGGAAAGAGAAAGAGAGGGGTAAAAGTGAGCAAATTCACGGGTTGAGATAAAGGCAGTTCAATAGGTAAAGCAAAAGTTGCATGTTCAAGCAAAGAAAAACCAGGAGTTTATTCACAACTTCGCACGGGCAGGCAGGTGTTCAGCCATCTCTAGGAAAGCAGGGCTCCATCACACACAGTGGGTACTTGAAAAGACAAATGCCATCACTTCAAAAGTACTCCTTTGCTTTCTCCTTACCCCAGCTTTATCTGAACATGGCACCATACGGTACGGAATATCCATTCGGTCAGCTGGGGTCGGCTGCCCTGACTGTCCCTTCCCAACTCCTTTTGCACACCTAGCCTACTCTCTGGTGGGGTGAGGCACGAAGCAGAACACCCCTTGGCTCTGGGTAAGCACTGCTCAGCTATAACAAAAACACCTCTGTATTATCAACAAGTTTTCACTGGAAAACCCAAACAACCCCATAGTAGCTACTATAAAGAAAACTGACTCTATCACAACCAAATCCAGGACAAGTGCTGATATCAAAATTTATGGGAGATGGATGCCATACCAAATAAAGCTTCTTTTCTGTTTCACTATTACATGTGTGTGGCACCAGTAGTCAATAAAAAGAAGGATGTCCTAAGAGACTTGATCCCATTTACATAATTCAAAGGGCTGGAGTATACCTCCTGCCTGCCTGTAGCATGCAGTCATGTGTTAAATCTTTCAAGATCACACTCCATCTAAACCATGGGTTTTTTGCAAAGCTTTGAAGACAGCAGAGATACCACAGAGACACTTTTGACAAATGCTGCTATAATATTTCATATTTAATATGGTTAGATTTCTTAACTGGTGATGTGAAATAACAGTGCAGGATCACTCTTAGTCAAGTTCTATGATGTTATGAGTTACAATATAAGGAAAGGTAGACTGTAATCACAGAATTTTCATTATGTATAGATTTAAACAAAAAAAAAATCCCTGACAGAAGCTAGTCATTAGTTGTTGGTTTTTAGAGTTAAAATTTACAAGTTCATTGTCATAATGTGATGTATCAATGACTGAAGCATAAACGGCCTCAGTAATTTCTCCTAGAAGCAAAAATCTTGCTAGATGAAACTTACCAAAAGTTCTCAATGATTCAATTCTTCTCTTCCTTTAATGATGCTAAATAGCCAGCTGTTCCTAAATGAAGAAGAATAGACTGAATACAGAAAATTTCTGAAAACATAGGTTTTTCTTCCCAAGTAATGCTTTAGACCTTCTTTAAATTGCTTATTAGTCTGATAGCAAGAAAGAGCTGATAATCTTTAATTAATTTCTGTTTGTCTAGTCAATGTAGAGTTATAATATCCTGGTTAATATTTTATAACATAGATTGAAACACGATATTTGTCTGTGATTCTTATGTCTAATTCTTGAAACTGTCTTCCTTTTTTGTTAATCATTCCAGTGCATTCACCCCTGAAGGCATACGTCATTGACAAACATTTTTTAAAAACTTTACTCTTCTTGTCGTTAAATTACAAGGAAGCAAACATTAATCTGAAACCCAGCTCAAGCAAGCATCTAATGCTTCAGACCATAGCAGCTGCAAGAAGACAGCACAAGCCAGAATCAACAAATCATACAACATTCTGCTTGCACGTCTCTTTCTCATGGCTGTAAGTGACAATTCTGCATCATTCAGCTGGGTGGGAGGGAGAGCAGATTTAGGATGAATAAAAGAGCTTTGTTCAGATCAGGAAATCTGTTATGGTAACTACTTTAAAATCATCACAGCAAAAAGAGTCATCAGAAAACAAATTTGTTTTGTATAAAGGCCCTGTGAAGCATATGTGATGGGTTGGGTTTCGCTGTGTTTTTTTGCTGCGTTTGGTTGGGGATTTTTTAGCATTAGATGTAATTTTCAGAGGAAAGAAAAATAAAATAATGCATCTTGCCTCATTTGAAAGCATGAAGTACAATCTCTAAAATACTGTAAACTACACTGTGTGGTTGTAATCCACAACTTAAGTAATATTTCTCATAAAGACACAGAGTGTCCATGCCTTTAGAAATCAGTAATTCCTTGCATGTTTGGCTTGAGTTGTCTTAAAGGAACTTCTCAAAAAGCAAATAATCAACAGATTCTGAATATTCATAATTTTTTAAAAGTGTATCAGTTTAGTCTCTAAAGGATTTTTCATCTTCAGACATTTTGATTACTTTGTTTACATGCCTCTTGCAACAGATTCATTTTTATAGATGAATTCTTTTAGATGAGTGTATAACTGCAGGAAGCAGCAATGGAGTTGTGTGCATTTTGACATTTTATAGAAATATTATGAACTGTTCTTTCGTTTACCATGTCCTCATTTTCAGGGCATGGTTCCTACTCTTCTCCAGTGACATACTAAATTGTTTCACTCAGGGACAAGAAAATCAAAAGAAAACAAATCTTTGCCTACCTAAACATCATAGCACAATATTAGTCATATAAATGAAATCAGTAAACATAAAAGCACTGAGAAAAGACAAATTATTTTCTAAACTTGAAGCCTATGAGGGAATTTTGTAGTCTTGAAGCCTCTTACCATCATACACAGCATGAAATTTAGAAATACGATCAAGTCAAAGTGAGAGTTCTTGCATTTCGTCAGGAACAGAGGCTATGTGGAACAATCTTTTGTGGATTAATTGTTAGATATGCATCTTTGTTTTAATGTACTTATATGTATTTGGTACTGACAAATAGCCTGGTGAAAATAAAACAGAAGCCAATTGTTGGATGTTTTGACATAAGGAGATATGAAAAATATTCCTCCATAATATACCTTATTTTATGCATTAGCATTATCTTCTTTCTCAGTCTTCCAAAGTTACTGTTTTACTTTGTGTGAAGGAGAATGTTTCACATCAAACAAATGAAATCTGTGGGGGTTTCATTCTGGAGAGAAGAATTTGAGGGAATAAAGTCAGTTCAATGGCAATAATTTTCCAGTCAAGTCATTAATCAATATTCAGTTATTCACATATTCCTATCTGGTTCTTCACGTCTAGCTGCTCTACTGCTGGAAGCAGGAATGATTTTCTGCAGTTACTACTAAAACTGCTACCTAGTATAAAATGTTCCTTATTTTACTTTAAAACTCTATTGTCAACCTGAGTTTCAAGCACTGGGAGAGGTAAACAGATAATTATTTTCCAGCTTTAATTTTGCACTACTGCCCATCAGAGATGGAAGCATAAAATAGAATAAGAATTACTGTATTTTCTTATTGTTAGTTTTATCTTCAAGGGGTAAAAGACCAAACTGTTGTGTATGTATGCACTTCATCCTGTTCTTGAAAATTAATGATTCTTCTGTGTGACAATTCAAGTAAAGAAATAGTAAAGAAATATGGTGGATCACTTCTGGCATATGAAAACGTGAAGTGTTTGTGTTCAGCAAAATGAATAAAGGTCTCAGAATTATTAATTGTGCCACAGATGCTACTCCTTCAGAAAGAGAATAACAAAATGGTGCATTAACAAGAAGTGTAAGAGACTTTTTTGAGAAATACTTCTGAATGCAAACAGCTGTGTATGAGGAAATGCTCAGAAAGTGCTTGAAGAAAAATGGATTTAGGGTTGCAGAGGCCATTAGAGTGGCAATATGGTTTTGGGGCGGCACGTAATAAAAGTTTAAGACAAATAATTTAAGTCAGAAAAACAAGCTATTAGGAGGAGGAAAAGTTATGAATAGAATACATAAATGCACTTTTGTGCAAGGAGAGGGGTAGCAAGAAACCCCTGTTTGAAATATAGCTACCTCATCTCAGTTAAAGGATGGTAAAAACATTGGGAATGGTTACTCAGGAAGGCTGCGTGGAATTTCCACCCTGGTGATGTTCAAAACCAAGAAAGTGAAGGCTGAACAACCCACTCTAACTTTGAAGCCAGCCTGCTTTGAGCATGAGATCGGACCAGCTGACCTACAGGAGCTGTTTCTAACCTAAATTATTCTATTATACTGTGATTCAGCTTGTCACAGATTGTTCTGAAAAATTTGGCAGGATAAAGTTTTAAGAACTTAACATAGTGTTCCCTGGAATAAATTTTTAAGAATGTTTAAGTATGTAGTGAACACATGACAGTTGAATAAGGATTTCAGTTCTGTAAGAAATTTTATGTTTTCTATGCCCTTCCAACCCCATACAGAAGGAAAAAGCATAAAGAATACTTCTTTTAGTATCCCAAAAAGGAAAATTCTGAAAATAGCAGCAACAACAAGATTGTTCATAGAGATCAAAAAGACTTACTCTGCAGAATTCTTTTTTCACAATACTGTAATGTTGTATTAAAATGTAATCCGTAACTCCTTCTTTCAACAAAACCTCTAAATACAATATTCTCATTGTATCAGATAATTCCTTTAAATTACATTCCATGCTTAAGTGAGGGCTAACTTAGAGAAGTTTGCATCCTAATATGACTGAATATCTCAGTTTTTCTGTCATCATCAGTCATGATTACTTTTCTATTAGTTTGGCAATATGAGGTAAAATATTAAAATGTCTGTGCTAGAAAATCTGAATTATATGGTATCTCTGTATGAATGCACATCAGGGCATTTAGTTTAAAAGTTCAAAAATCATTAAAAGTTATTTTTATACCTACTTAAAAGTTTAAACGTGTGTGTGTGTATATATATATATATACATATATATATATAAAATGAATCAGAATGCATCACAGTAGAAAATTGCTTGAAGACCTGCCTGAGACCTAGGGAACTTCAAAGCTTTAAGATCCTTGCAGTTTTGGAAAGGAGTGCTGAAACTCTTGATTCACATTCCCTCTCATAGACATACCTAGAAATTCATAATTTAAGATATTAAAAGACTGTTGTTTAACTTAAATGATAACTTGGAAGTCACATGCACCATAGTAGATTTTTATGCCTTTCACCATAGTAAATTTTAGATAATTGTTATTTATCTCTTCCATGAGTTTTAGGCATGTGCACCTAATATACTTGTAAATTTGTCAAACTAAGTTAAAATTATGTGCCTAGAAAACACTTTGGTGGACACAGGATTTTACAAAACTATGCATTTATGGCTGCATGCAACTACTATTAGATAATCACAAAAACAGCAAAACAATTCCACTTCTTGGCAACGATACCTAACATTGAATGATATGGGCTTCAGTGAAAAAGTTGGTAAATTTAAAGTGAGTACCAGCAGATCCACATATATGAAATGAATGCTTCAAATAAGCATGAAAAGTGTAATTTAATATAGAACTAATATGCTGAATTTTATTGACCAATTACTTAGAAAATTGATAATATAATAGTTTTTTTTTCTCTGTGGTTGTAGCTTAAAAACACCAAAAAGTTAATTGTGAGAAAACAGATATTCTCTTCCTCACTATTGACTGCTTTGTGATACACTATTTCATAATATAAGCCATCAGAGGGTAATGGGGTGTTCCCTTTTTTGAAGAAGAAAATATGAAGTTTTGCTGCTTGTAAAGTTACTTAGACAGCAAAAAAACCCCAGTTTTGTAAGAAATTATTGTGCATTATATGTTCCAATCAGGGTGGAAAAATATATTCTTAGGAAAAAAACTTATTTGTAGTCACAATGTGTTCTGAGTTATATATTGTGTAGAAATTGGTCTGTCTCTAGCTTGTTATTAAAAGAAAAAAAAAAAGAGAGGAAGTAAGTAAAAAACATTTTTCAAGTGCTAGCAGCTGCAAAAAGTGTGTATTATCTCAAAGAATTTTAGGCTGAAGCAAAATTTCAGCCTTTCAGGGTGTTACATTGTCAGTCTGGTTTATGTAATGATAATCTGAAATGAATAAAATCTGAAAGGGATGCATGGTAACTTTTAGATAGAAGACCTTTATTAATTTACTCCGAATCTTTCCAGATGAAACTAAAGAGCAGAATAGCATAAAAGAGATATTTACCCTTAGATAGTAGCTACCTACTGTCACTGAAGTCTCAGTGACTGAAATCTAGGGTTATTTTTTTGTATTTGGATAATTTTTGATGTTTGCAATATGTGAGGAGTAGATACTACTCTGTGTTTTATGTGTACTATCCCTGTCTATGGCTGCTTCATCTAGTGCTCCGTTGTGATTCCAGGTACAAGTTGTGATGCCGGTCTAGGCCAGAGCACAATCTTTTTCAGTTCAAGTACAAATGCCCAAATTTGTACTTTCACCAAATTTGCTGTACTCAATTTAGACAGTAGGATGTAATGCATTCTCCCCTGTTATTCCATTCAGCTTCTCTTTTTTGCAAGGCAAGATACCTTAGACTTTCTATTCAAAAACAGTATTCCCAAGCCAGATAAAATTATGTCTTTTAAGTTCACATTCCAGCTTCTGTTAAATTTCCTGTTCGTGTGCTCAACTTGTGTCACTAGCAAGAACTTCTTCATCTCTTAACATTGATAGCTCCATTTGAACCTTTTCAGAATATTAAATTTTTTAATTAAGCCTTTGATTCCATTGGTCCTTTAACTCTTAGTCTAGTGAAAATTACTCATGTTTTCAGACCTCATCATGAAAAAATCTGCTTATATACCTTGTGGTCCTTCTCCCTCAGTCGTTCCTTGTGTGCAAAATCATTAAGCAGATTCTTAGAATGAGTAGTAGTGTAGACAGGTAATTTTTGCTTTTCTGTCCAGATGGGTATGAAGACAATGTGAGTCTGGTGGGGCTGGGACATTCATAACAACCACAGTTCCCAGTTGTCTGTTTCTGCAGGAAGGATGAGGCATTGGAACTGTTGAAGAGTAGATAAGATATCTGAGTTATCTCAGGAGACAAAAATTGTGCCTTAAATTTTTTTTTTTTTTTCAAACAACCTGTCTGCTTTAAGAAAAAATTATGAGTGAAGACGACTGCTTAAGCATGTCACCATTAAATTCTAACAAGAGAGTGCAAAAGTAGTTATCCACAAAACAAACTAAAGTACTGTTCAAAGTGGGGAACTGAGATGAGTGATAGTGATGACTTCAAAACTAGAAGGGAGGAGCTGAGGCAAATCTGCATCAGGCAGTGTAGCAATTATTTTGAATGTGGCAAGGATAAATTAGAAACATATTGCTGAGAAAAAAACACATTGCTAAGGGAAAAAGGCTGTAGTTGAGATCATCTCAGTAGTGTTTCAGGCAGACTGATATTTAAAGTCTGGGGAGGTACTTCAAGCCAAGTACTTCAAATACTGTGCAGTCAACAGTTTATTTTACCAGTGAAGCCAGATGCACTTTGATAGAAAGTTTAGAGCCTGGCAAATTTGCTTGAATGTGTCCTGCAGCTGTTGGAGTAAAGGGATGAACAGGCTGTAGTCAACTCAAAGCCAGCTAATTTTGACCCAAAGGTGCAATGACAGCTTAATGTGCTAGCCATGTCAATGTAGGTTTGGTAGTAAAATAAACTATTTACTTTGAAATTTTAAAATTTGAATGGATTCAAAATGAGGATAAACTCTGGTACCTTTTTGGGTCTCAGTGCCATCAAAAAACAAAAAAAAATCATCTCATGGGGACACCTTTATCTAATTAATATTTCAAATACACCTCAAAAATAATTTTTGTTCAGAGATGCTCATAATTTCTCATATCTGATGTTTACTTAAAAGGTCAGACCACTTTTCTGAGTAAAAAGAGCCTGCAGCATCAGCAGGTAATGCAAAAATCTCTGAGCCAAGACTCTGCTAAGGCAGCAAATGGTACAGGAGACCATGCCAAGGAATATGAACTTTCCAGCAAAGTGCAGCTATCTCTTAAGTGATTCTGAATGTGTTAGAGTTGGCAATTCACATATATACTACTATCCAAACTTACTTTTACCCTTGTGTCTTTTTTTCAGATCAAATACTCTGTTCTGAACGTCCATATCTATACTGTTCTCTTTTTTTGTTTTATTTTAATCTTTCTATACATAGATGAGTTCATAGTCTGTTGTTATTGTTTTATTAACTTTTTTCAATAATGAATCCAACAATTATCTTCTAAGTCACTGAATTATTTTTACCATTGGTATTTTAAGGAGGTGATGTCCAGGACTTACCTTATTACAGAAAAGAAAAAAACTGAGAAAAAAAGGGGGATTTTCAGTTTACCAATGGGAATTTGAGGCACAAAAAGATGAAGAAAAACATTCAGAGAGCTAATATATACATTTATACACACATTCATTTTTTTAGAAAATTCTACATAAGGGTCTTTGATTAGATGGGAACAGTATGTCAAAGTGGTGAGCTTTTTTCTTTAACTCAGTATCTTATATATCTTTTATTTCAGTTTTTCTTTTATATAAAATGGCCCACCATTTAGTACCCAACAGAACATTATGGTGATATTCTGAAATGTTCGAAATATTTAAAATTCATGAAGATTTCTAACTTAGAATAAGATATTTTATGATCGTAATTTTAAAATTAACAGAAATGAGAAGAAAGAACATTTCTTTAACAGTTAATTATATCAGTATAAAATTATTTATCGGATTAGTCCCTTAATCACAAATTTATCCTCTCCTTTTTTTAATAAACTCGTTTCATTTGATTCTGATTGCACTACATTTTAGTATTTCTGTAGATAGAGCTGAGTTTTCGAAACTGTCCTCTGAAAAATAAAAATTTAATTTTCAGCAAGTTAGTTTTAGTTCTCTACTTTAGCAGTTTTCAGTTAAAGAGAATTGTTAGTCATTATTTTCTCTTTTCTAACAACTCACAAATTGCTTCCTTGAGGCATGTTGGTCATGCCTTCAATGATCAGGTTCTGGAAGTTCTTGTACTGACCTTTCACAAGTGAATTAATCATTAATCTTCTTTTCAGGTACATCACTCTTTTTAAGAACAGAGAGGCTCCCAAGTTTTTTAAATGCTCCTTTGAATCATATATGTATTTTTAACTGTTAATTTCTTGGTAATATTTGTGGATCATTTTATCCTTTGACATAAAACTTAAGCATTTTGTTAAGATTTCTGTGGATCTTTCATAGGTTCCTTCGTAGAAAATAGAAAGAAGAATAACACACACTAAAAAAACACCCCAGCAAGATAAATTGGCAAAACTGACAATTGAAGCACCAAAAAATTTAAAAAAATAAATAAAAAAAAATTATTGCAATAGATTCTCAAAATAGTCAAAGCATACAAAAGCAGGAAGCCTTTCCCAAGAAAAAGGTAAATAATACTTTAAAAAAAAAAGAGTTGGAGTAGCTTACAATTGTATTTAGGTCCTCAGGAAGCATAAAGTATTATTGCTTCATTTTATTTTTTGCAACAAAGCCTTCTAAATAATGTAAAAGACTCAGTGTAGCCTTAACTGCAAATTGCAAATGAGAGCTCAATTCAACACACACATTACAAATACGACAAAATACAGTCTAGGCTTGATTTGTTACCCATGCTGAAAAACAAATTTTCATTTTGAAACACATTACTGGGCTGTCACGCCTTTAGGATGCAAGACTGGTTAAAGGATGAGGAACTTGGGCAGCTTTGGAAGCTGTCTTTTTATAATGAAAAACTTGGTCAAACCATTTGAAAAGGGATTTCTGCCAGGAAGGTCAAAGAACACTGGTAGAGGGGCTAGAGCAGTTGTTCAGAATATTTTTCAGAAACTTTGTAACCTTGCAAAGGATGAAATTTTGTATGTCCTTTTCTGAAAGATATTATTTAAATATAATGTATTTTGTCAGTGATGCAAAACTATTTATGGACTCCTAGTCTCTACTAGTTCTCTAGAATCATAGAGCTTTCTGCTCCAGCTTGCTATGGAGGGAAATGACAGCACAGTCACGGTGCAAATAGAGCATTCTGTACCAGTGGGAAAGGGTCTGAAGGACATGGTAATAAATCTGATTTATCTTACCACATAATTTATTTGCGTAACTGTACACTTGCATAATAATATGAAGGAGAAATGAAAACATGAAAGAAAAGCTCTGTTTAATGAAAGAGATGTAAGAAGAGAACAGTCCAAGACACTGATCAAATTATATCTGTGCATTAAATGATTTAAATGAAAGTTGACATGAGCATCTACTAGGACTTCATCACAGGAGGTTTTTTGATTTGTTTTGGTTTTGGTTTTTGTTTTTGTTTTTTTTTTTAAATTTTTTGTGGAGGCTGATGAAACCTGCCAGTGGATGTGTTTTAGTTGCTCAGCAGCAGAGTTTTGAGGGATTTTTTTCTATGAATTACTCTACCTTGAAATAAAACTTCTGGTCTCATAGGAATTTCAACATGGTTTAGTTTTTCAATCAGTACAAAACACATTCACCACTGTAGCACTGTTGGGCTTTTGTGTGTCAGCCTCTTAGAAGAATTCACTGTGTCTCCATAAGGCCTAAAATGCAGAGAACTCGTCTGAGAGACAAATATGGTTCTACTTCACCTTTATTTCCCACAGCTGTGAAAGCTGTCAGCTTCTAAAGCTGACAAATTGAGAATTCAGAATATTCTCAGAATAGTTCCACTGTCTCACACCAATTTTTCTTTCACTTGTTCCTGCCTTTCCCCTGGATTTTCTTTTTTCAGAAAACATAGCAAGATCAACCTTCTCCCTATGTATATTAATTGGATATATCTTCTATGTTTACTACAGTGATTGTTTGAATGCCTATAAAGAATTATCTTTAAATTCTCAGTTTATGTAAGCAACTGAGTTCTGAAATATCTTGAGAAATGTTCTAGTAGCCAGTAATCATGAAAAAAGCCTTTATAGACTGGAATAGTTTCAAATGCTATTTGCTCTACTGCCAAAAATCACATATTTAAATGTCTACACTTAGCCTTTATTTCACACACAGCTATCACTGGAACTGTGCAAGATGTTACTTTTTATTTAGCTGAAAACTGGTATTTCAAAATTTGTTCTTGTTCCAAATCAAATAACTATTTTTCAGATGATTTCCCATAAAAGAGAGGTTCTTTCAAATATCAACAAATATAAAGTTTTTTGTTCTTGAAAGGCAAAATGTTTTCTTCTATTGCTTGCATAATGTGACAACTTCATAACATAGTGTTTCATAGCATAATAGGTTCCTATTATGAAATATTAATGCTTTCTATCTACATATGCCACATAATTCATTGAATCATAGAATATCTTCAATTGGCAGGGACCCACAAGGATCATTGAGTCAACTTCTGACTCCACACAGGGCAACCTAAGGGTTAAACCATATAGCTAAGAATGTTGTCCAAGTGCTTCTTGAACATTAGAAGCCTGCAGCCATGACCAGCTCCTTGGGGAGCTTTTTCCAGTGCTTGAACACCATACCAGTGAAGAATTTTTTCCGAATATCCAATCTGAACTTTTCCTGACATAGCTCTAAGACATTGCTTTGCATCCTCTCCTGGACACCAGAAAGTGGAGATCAGCACTTCCATCTCCACTCCCATGTGGAGCTATCCACTCCTCCTTATGATGAAATCGAAGACAGCAATGCTTCCCATCAGTCTCCACTTCTCTAAGCTGATCAAACACAGCATCCTCAGCCACTCCTCATACATCATTCCCTCCAGCCCCTCATCATGTTTGCTGCCCTCCAGCCAGTCTAGCAACTTTATATCCTTCTTGTACTGTAGATACCGAAATGCACACAGGACTCAAGGTGAGGACACATCAGTGTTGATTACAGTGGGACAGTCACTTCCTACCAGTCAGACCAGTGTAGTTATACTGTGCTTAATGCACCTCAAGTTATAGTAATCCTCATGTTTCAGTTGTAGCAGTTCATATTTTTAATTTTCACTAAAACTATGCATCATTTACACAAAAGATAGGGTTCATCTCAACTACACTTAGTTGCCTAAAAATTAGGCAATTAATCTAAGTCAACTAGACTTTATAGTCAGTAGACAGAAATAAGCATCTCTAAATCAAAGTTATTTTGAAATAGTTGTCACCATTGTATTATGTACCAGTGTTAACTCTCACTGCCAACAGAACAAGGCCTACAGTTTGCATATTTTACTGTCAGTTGCTCTTGCTAAGACACTGCTACTCCTCCTGCAGTTATGTAAATGTGGATATACTCTCACAGTTCACCAAGTTAAAACTTACAAGAACTAAATATAATGGTATTTCTCTTATAAATAGATGAAGAAATAGTTCTACTTTTTGGTGTAAAGGAAACGGAAGAAAGGTAGTGTTAGCACACGTTTTGTGTACAAATTCATTGATTTATAAACTATAAAAATTATACCAAATAGACCCGAAAAAGTGCATATGAATAGATAGTTTAAATTTTTTTGTCCCACAGATGCTGTGATATGAAAAAGATTTACATAATTGCCAATATACAACTGGTATGGCATGCTAAGTTTTTCCATTCATACTTGTTTAAAGTACAGTTTGGATCCAGATTTTTATAGTTCACAAGAAATTATCTTATAATTCACAAATATGCCATAAAAATGCTAAAACCAAATCAAAATGAATTTACATTTTAACTTAGAAACACAGGGCATTTAAAACTCTGGTAAGAAATGCTGCTTAAAAAAAAGAGCACTTTAGATTGTGTCAATTGCAAAGAACAAGACCTTCCGAAAACTGTGACCCTGACTCTTTAAATGTCTTGCAATAACACATAAAACATGGCTTGTCATATAAGTTCCAAAACTTTAATTAGCCCTTAACATATTGTTTTCTTTTGAAAGGTCTCTCTTAATTATTCATTTCAGTGAAGCAGACTAATTATGCTTCTTGGATAAAAGCACATTGGCTCATTAATCTTTCTTTTTCAGTGACATATAAACAGCAGCTATGATGAACAAGATATCATTTTTTTAATTATGATTTTCTGCCTATAAAAGATAGAAAAAGTTTGGGATCCTGAGGGAATGCCAATGTTATTTAAAGATTATAGTTATGATTCTAACATTCTTATGAAATATTAAGAAAAAATGAAACTAGACACTATATGCAATCACTTATTATTTCTGAATTTTATTGTCAATTAATTTCTGCTGTTAGTATTTTTCATGGTTTTGGCTATTACCGTAAGTCATATTTGCTTAGGTTTTCTCAACACATTGATAATAGATGCAATTGTCCAATATTAATTAAGAAACCTTTAGAACATATGAAAAAAATACTTTTTACCATTTCTTCAGTTTAAAAATTAATGAGAAAAAAAAAAATTAGTCATTCAGAAGACGGTATGTTTAAAAGCTTCCTCCTTCTCTCTTATTTAGGCTTAAAACCACAACAGTCTTATTATCATTGTATTCTGCCTTACGGTTCCTATTTCTGTAAAACCTTGCTGTGACACTGGTTATCAAATCTGATCCATTGCTCTATTTTTTATTATGAGGTTAAAGAGCACAAAAACTACTCCTGATCTGGCAAACTTAGTCAAACCCTTGAAGCCTTCTCTAGTTAATGTGTATCAATGTATTGCTTTAGCTCCTTATTGTCTCCTTTTTTTATGTAATCTTGATGTTACTTCAAATAGTTTCAATTTGTAACACGATTTTATTGTTATACAGATACCTGCAATATACTAACATAAACAGGTATGTTCATTAAAAATTAATTAATTGAATGATAGAATGGTTTGAGTTGGAAGAGACCTTAAAGATCATTTAGTTGCAAATGTCATGCCATGGGCAGGGATGCCACCCACTACAACATGTTTCTCAAAGCCCCATCCAATCTACCTTGAATACTTCTAAGGATAAGGCATCCACAGCTTTTCTGGGCAACCTGTTCCAGTGTCTCACCACTGTCACAGTAAAGAATCTCTTCCTACTATCTAATCTAAACCTACTCTCTTCCAATTTAAAGCCATCTCACCTCATCATATCACTAACTGCCCTAGTAAAAAGTCTCTCTCTGTCTTTCTTGCAGCTCCCTTTAGATGCTGGAAGGCTGCTATAAGGTCTTCCCAAAGTTTTCTTTAGACTGAATGATCTCAACTCTCTCAGCCTGTCTTCATCGGAGAGGTGTTCCAGCCCTCTGATTGTCTTTGTGGTCCTTCTCTGGACTTGGTCCACCAGGGCCACTGGGGCCCCCTGAGCTGGATGCAGTGCTCCAGATGGGGTCTCACCAGAGTGGAGCAGATGGACAGAATCACCTCCCTTGACCTACTGATCATATTTCTTTTGTTGCAGCCCAGGATACAATTTCCTTTCAGGGCTGAAAGCATGCATTGCTGACTTATGCCAAGCTTCACATCCACCAGCATTCCCAAGATCTTCTCCTTATAGCTGCTCTCAATCCATTGTCCACCCAGCAAGTATTTGTGATTCAGATTGCCCTGATTCATGTGCAAGGCCTTGCGCTTGGCCCTGTTGAACTTCATAAAACGAACTTCATCTGCACAGGCCCACTTTCAAGCCAGTCAAAGTCCCTCTAAACAGCATCCCTTACCTCCATCGTGTTGATCACATCACACAGCTTGGTGTTGTCTGCAAACTTGTCGGTGGCGCACTCAACCCCACTGTTCATGTTGCCAAAAAAGCTGTTTGAGAGTGCCTGGTCCCAATACTGACCCCAAGCAAAACCACTCATCACTGGTATGCACGTCCCCTCTTGAGCTTTCACTGTGCACCTCCAAGAAGATCTCAGCAAAACTGTTTCTTATATATCATGCTCCTGTCCCCAAATCATTTTACAGACAAACTTGTTGCAGTTTCTCAATGTATTCCTTATAAAGGGAAGTCCAAAACTGGACACAGTACTTGAGAAGCAATTTCACACACAATACCAAGCAGAAAGGAGTAGCATTTTTGACCAGCTGCCTAAATGCCTGCTTGTTGCGGTGCGCTCAGTACAAACTGAGGGCCTCAGATGCCTGAAATGGTATGATGAGGGCAATGAGGTAATCCCCGAAGCCTCCGCCCCTGGGCTCACCTCATTCTCCTCCCCATAACTCATCAGTCAGGATGTTGTACCCTCCCCTTGTCCATCATAACCCCAGTTCCGGAACGTTCCCCCAGTTCTGTATCCCCATTGGTTGGTTTTGGATCCTTTACCTCATTGGCTGTTTTCTCCCAATTTGGTTTTGCTCCTCCCTCCTACCCTTCACCCACTGGATGTTTCCCAATCCCCCCTAACCCTATGAGAGTCCCTGCTCTCCACCCCCTAGGGGCTCTTTTGTCCCTGGACCCCTTTGAGGCAGTAAACTCTGGGAACTCTATATGAAGAGCCTCTCTCACCTCTTTATCCTCTGCACCTCTACCCTGCCTACGCCAGTGCTGTGCTGCAGAGCGCTGCCGTTCACGAGGACACTCTTGTGTTCTCTGCCGCGGTGGTCGCCTCCACTTCGAGCTAGCCTGACGGGCAACAGCCACAACACCGCCGCGACACTTGCTAATGCAGCACAGTATATCATTGGCCTTCTTTGCCGTGGGGATTACCGTGCTGGTTTGTATTTAATTTGCCACAGGGATACCCAGGTTACTATTACCTGAAAATCTGCTCTCTAGCCATTTGATGATACTATGACTGTACAGGAGTGTGGGATTATTCCATTTCAAGGACATAAATTGGAAAATTTTGTCAAACTTCAGGAGATTTGGCTGCAAATATATTATGGCTGGCTGTGAGAATATTGCTAAAATCAAAGTAATTTACATACATGGCTCTCTCCCCACCCACACAGCCAGACATCTCACCAGTGAAGACCATCAGGCTGCTAAAGAAGCTTTGGTAAATACATACTGCCAGTTCCCAATCTCCTTCTTCATGTAGGTGTAAATGACTTACAGCAGGATTTGCTTAAAAATCTTCCAGGATAATGAGGTAAAGCTGATTATCATTTCATTTCCCAGATCTTTCTTCCTCTTTTTATTGAAAATAGATGTGAAATTCCCATTTTTTCCATTTTGAGAGCAGCTTCACAATGTTGTCAGCTGCTGAAGATTAGCCCTTGTAGGCAACTAAGCCCCACACAGCTGTTTATTCATTCCCCCACAGTGGGATGGGGGCGAGAATCAAAAGGATGAAAATGGAAGAGCCCAGAGCTGACATAAAGACAGTTCAATAGGTAAAGCAAAACAAGGAATGAATTCACTGCTTCCCATGGGCAGGCAGGTGTTCAACGATCTCCAGGAAACCAGGGCTCTGTCACATATATGTTACTTGGGAAGCGAACGCAATGACATCGAACATCATCCCTTTCCTTCTTCTTCCCCCAGTATTTATTGCTAAGCATGATGCCATATGGTATGGAATATCCTTCTGGTCAGTTGGCTTCAGCTGTCTTAGCTCTGTCCCCTCACAACTTCTTGTGCAACCCCAGCCTACTCAGTGGCAGGGAAGCATGAGAAGCCTGCTCTCCTTGCTGGCCTCCCCTAAGATCCTGGCCCATAAATTCTCTAACAAACATCATCCACTCAGTAGCAAAACTGTGGGTATGTGCTGCTCTTTTGCATACAGCACCATCTTTCCACCTGATGTTTCTCCGCCAGTTCCATCCAGAGCTCCCATCATATTTCTCAGGTCATATGCATTCATATACTCTCACCTGAGATGGTTACCGCTGTGACAATTGCTGCAGGGAAGTGTGAGAGCCTCCCTTAACATGTTCTCCCCAGATATTTCAGCCCTGCACCCCATCCTCCACTTTTCTACAGTTTGGTCTTTGTCCACCAACTAGGCTACTATGAATTCTTCTTTTGAATACTTTTGTTAATGAAATGAAATGTATTTAATATGTACTTTTCCTTCAAAATGTAATTTTAAACATTTTAAAATTTTAATTACCATAAACTGGCACTGATGTCTACAGTGCTATGACAATTCATACCATCCACATGCTGGTACCTATATTTATTTAAGCTTTTAGACATAATTTGAATCTAGACAAGAAAATAAGTATCTCCTTGGATTTACAAAGTGTTGGATGTTTAAGACTCCTAAAAGTAAGTTTTTAAATGGATTTAGGAGCATTACTTCGTGTAAAATTTAAAAATTTTGGTTATAACTAAATCCTCATCCTTGTCTTACTGCATTTTCATATAAATGCATTCAAAAATCTTCCCCTGTAAGTGTGTAATCTTCAGGTAAACCGTTTAAACTGTGTTGTAAACTACTGGTTGCAGAGAGATACGATTTTGTGAATAGCACTCTGAATGTCATCATCAGCTGTCAGATGAAACCTATGAATGATTCTTTCACAACTCCTATGCATTTAGTAATCCTTATTTGAAAAGAGCTTTTGAAACACTTCAGAAAAACCTTCAGATTTTAAAATTTTACTGAGTAGATCAAGTAGACCTTGTTTTTCAGAATCCTCAGCTTCTTCCCTTTTACATAACTTTCTTCACCATAAATAACTGTCTGTACAATGATATCGAAATTGTAAATGCAAACTTTTAAACTTTAAACATTTCTTGTATTATGGCAGATTGACTCTATTAAATATCAGAACAATGACAATATTCGTCTCGTCTAGCTTTAGAATCTTCTGTTGTACAAATAATTATGATTGAGCTATTTGTTTGGATACACTTTGTCATTACCCAAGACAGAAAGAATACTCTTGAACAATTCATGTGACCCATATAAGGTACCTATTTTAGGAAGAAACAATTTGTTAAAGATAATATATACTATAAAGGGAATTGAAGGATGAAAAAAATCTTGACTAGATGCAGATATTTATAGTGCAGATGACTAGTCTGACCAAGTCACTTTAGGCTTTCTTTCTGATTAATGAAGATAAAGAGGCAGTGGTATGCTAGAAGAAGTTTAAAGACAGAAAAAACATCGCTCTGGGTCAAACAGACATAGAGGACACTATCATCGATTCTACAGCCAGTGCAGATACAATGTCTGAAAGAATCAGCTTGGTTCTTGGCCTCTGGGGCTCTTACTGTGAAATAAAGCCATATCAGGTACTTGTGTTATGTAGGCTTATATATGTTATGATTAGAACTGACCTTCCACTAGAATGCTTGCAAAGAAACATAAAGATCTTTGCCAACGTGTGTCTATGCTTAAGTTTCTCTTGCTTTAACTGCTGTGGGCTGAGAAATCTCCTTAGGACATCTCACACAGTTCTACCTCTTTGTGTTCAGGCAACTGGATTAAGTTGTGGGAATGAGATTCAATCCAAGAAAAAATATTTGATGTTCGGTGACTATACGTAGTCTAGATGATTAAATTTTCTTTTCTTAATTTTTTTTTTTTTTTTTAATTAAGAGTGATCTAAAGAATACAGACAATGAAACTTCTAAAGGTGCAATGCAGTAACCTTAACACAGACATCAGGAGCCATTTAATATAGCAAAGCCATCCATCCTGACTTCCAGATTCTTCTCAGAGAAGATATAGATTTACTATGCCTCTTAATTCGTAACTTCTAAAGTCCTGTATATTTCTCATATACCAGAAGACCTTCGAAATCCATGTTTGGTGAGCCAAGGCCCTAATTTCTACTGACAATAGTGCAAATAGCTTAGAGTTTTAGTTCTCTGTTTAGTGTGTTTTAATTGTAGATCGAAACTAGAACTAAACTACTATGAAATCCACACACCTCTAAGCTATACCAGTGTACACTTCTGTACTGACACCATCTTCATGTCACAGAAGAAGCAGTCTATAGGTGTCCACAGAATGTATTATATACTTACAGTAGAACTATCCATGACTGGGTCTATATTACTAGAGTCTGCACGTTTATGGCACAGAAAGTATTCACGGAGGTCATCGAGCTCTGCATTTCAGAAAGCAAATATTTCCTTTTATTTACAGGTAATTTATCATCAGAAGAACAATGCAGACAAAAAAAAAAAAAGCTCTAGGTCAAGTCATGTGCCTGTTTTTGAAAGGCTCTTGATAACCTGTTTAATGAGTGTGTCTCTATGTGATTTGCAGTGTCATCTGGAAGCCTTTAAAGACCGAGTAAAGAGTTACTGTTCTAACATTCATCTGGTAGGACAAGTCTAGGTAACAGTGTAATAAGCTTAGTCGAGCAAGTCTAGTAAGCTCACTAAGGCAAATAGTGACAGACTAATTGTTAGCATATGCAATATATTAGTGCATTGTAAAGATCAGTAGATGCAGTAAATGAAAATATTTTAAGTTAACAGATATTTATTTTATACTAGCTTGAATTCTAGGAAGAGTGTTCTGATGTGTAGAGTTCTTGATGGTTCTTCACTTCTTCTGAAGTTAAGAGCTTTTTATGCAGAAACACATAGCCATGTCCCTCCAGGATCTCCACATAAGCCTGTAAACAGTTTTTCCATATGTTTATTATCCCTAAACTAAAAGAAGCAAACAAACAAAATCCCAGAATCCTCAAACTCAAAAAACCCACCAAACTCATTATTACCAATAGAATTTTCATTTCCATTTTAAGTAAAGGCCAAGGAAGAAAAAGAACGTGAAAGAACATCAGAGTCCTAAACCCAGCAAGCAGTAATGCCTAAAACAAAATCTTAAATGGAGCAGCTACTTGAATTATGTAGAGACATATTTCACATAAATAAAACATTAGATTCCTTCTAGTTGAAGACTGATAAGAACTTCCAGAGAATGAGTTTATTTTTCTTAAAATGGTGATGGAAAGTAAAGCTAAACATCTAGGAAACCTCTTTAATTCAGGAAAGACAAAGATTAGAAAATCTGAAATTGTGTTTTTTCCATTAAATTCTTATTTTAGTTAGAGGAAAATAACATTTTGGCTGAATCTCTTCCCCAGTTAGTTATTCAGAGAAACTAAATACTAGAGCCTTAAGACTTGATGTCTTGCTTTTCAGTTATTAGACAGCTATTGTGCTGTCTTTGAAAAGGTAGTACTTATCTTAGACATAATAAACCAGTTATAATAGAGAAAAGAAAATGAACAATTCAGGAATTGCTTCACAGCCGAGCCATATGTAAAGTAGCAATAACCTAGCATGCTGTTAAAAAATATTAATAGGAAAAAATATGTTTGTAAGCAAATTCTTTTTGCACAGAAACATCAATTACTCTTTATTTCTAATCAACTGTTTTGAAAGAGCTTGCTTTGTAGATTTGCAATACACTCTCTAAGAAAGAAAACACAAAATGGAGACACATTTATGCTTGTTTGAACAGATCACTAGTAAAAATTTCAACTATGCTATGCTATGTTCTTTGTGACACTCCGTTTGTGTGCTGCCTCTCTTGTTCATAGTGTTGCTGAACAATCAGGGTCGTCAGTTTCTTGATTAAGTGAAATAATTTTATGAACTAGATTTTACTTTCTGTTTTACCTCAAATATACTAAGTTCCTCCAGGATAATCTAAGACAAAATTTATTCCTTTCAATTAAACAACAATAGAATGAAGTGAAAAAAAATTCCAAAGAAATATAACTGAAAAAACCCCCAACTCAGAAAGAGTGAAAAATCCTAACAGTGTTAAACAACTGCATTACTGAATGAATACATTCATATATTATAAAAAAGTGGTTATATTTTTTAAGAAAAAAAAACTCACTTGAAAGAAATCACAATTTTAGTTTTACAATTAAAAATGGTCCTTTGAGATTCTTCCAGAGAATCAATGGTTCGCCATGTTTCATGACTGAGAAATAGTTTCTTGGTAAGTTGTTTGTACGTACAGCTGCATCAAGAACCATCATCTTCTTATAAAGAACCTCCTTTTTGGTAGAAGAAATGTGTTTTTATAGATGAATATAAATACTTGGCATTTTGAGTTGTAAATTACAAATTTAAAACTTAGTAACATCTTTGGAAAGTAAGACAGTATATATAGACTACTGGTTATATCATTTCTGTGGAAACAAAAAATTTTTATTATCTCACAGCTCAGCCTTAATTGTCTTATTCCTTACTAACATTTGAACACTCAGTTGTGGATTGATATCGTGTTTACATCAGTACTTGTATGGTGTAGTTGTTCTATATGTTGACACTAAAATCCCTGTACAGCCTATGGAATTTCATGGAAGTGGCTAGCTCTTGCCATGGGCTATAGATGAGATGCTGCATACTTAGTAATTTAATAATCTCTGATAAACTCCTTTAATTTTGTATTTAGTCCAAAACCAATCGAGGACATAAAGTTCTGTCCCTGTTTTTCACCTCTGCAGTGCTATGGCCAATGAGGACATCTAACAATCAATATGTTAAATTAAATTTGTACAAAGATTTAAACCATTTAGTGCAAAAGTTTTTATAAAGCCTATTTTTACAGATGCTTGAGTCTCGTGCATTTTTGTACCACAAAATGGAGCACTGACTAGAGATATCTTAAGAGCTTGAATTATTTGGTAGGTTTGCATGAGTTACCACAGAACTATATAAGGATACTAACTCATGGCATATAAACAGTATAGTCAGGTCAGCAGGCCTGTGTTTAGCCCAGAGCTGATACAGTTCCAATTTCATAACTAGCTCCTTTGTAACTAACTGAGACATTTCTGCGCAATACACAGCACTAGGCTGGACATACCTGTAGGCTGTTGACCCCATGGTAAATCACATTTGCTGAATAACTGACCTGATTTTCAGAGTGACTGAACCTCTTCAAATAACACTGGAGATTTCAAATAAAATTATAGAAATTTTGAGCGTAAATGTAGGTAATTAAAAATACAAAATTCCCTATATTATTAATCAAATAATGCTGGAGTAAATTCTAGTGGGTTTGAAGATGTTGTTTGTTTTCTTTAAATTCCAAATACAATACCGTTTTTACAGTATAAACCAGCTAGCTCTATTCAGAAATTCAGTATCAATATGCCACATAAGAAATGTTAAAATATGGATAAAATTAACCAGACAGTTACCTTGTGCCTAAACTTCAAGATGCATATATGGATTTTTTGCTTTAGATTGTGTTGTTTCTTTTTAATTGAAGTGCTCTTTTCGTCATAAAAAATTAATTAATGTGGTCGTCTTTGAGTCCTCCAGAGACACATCCGCGAAACTAAGTTTAAGTACTTTAGTTAGACAGACTGGCTCTGTTCCATCCTTTCTGGGAAGATATAACAGGCTATTCCTGTGATTTATATTCTAGCCATATGAGTAATGTGTGTTTATTATGCAGAAATATTTTTTTAGCCATTTAGTTTCCTTTCATTTAGTAATTGAAACTATTGGGACTTAAACAAGTACTTAATCAGTCACTTGCATGCTTTGGCAAATAGTTTACATCATCAGAATCCGAAAGACCATATAGATGCAAGGAGAACATTTTCAGACACTTCAATCCAAGGAGATGCCAGACAGCTCTGAACAGAATTGGCCCTTATTTAATCATTCTTCAGACAATGCTTTTGCTCTCTCATCGAGATGTAATACAACAGAGTTTTACCCTGGAAAAGGAAACGAGAGAAAGAACAAATCAATTAATTGAAGTTGCTTTCATTCATTACTAAAACCACTCCTACCAAAAACTATTAATCACAGAAGCCTCTTAAAGAATCGTCCTCAGCTCTTCCAGGGTTTACCAAGATCTCGCTCCATTGCAAATCAGTTTGCACGTGGACTCATATTTATAGGTGCTTTTAATTTCAAAATTTTTAATTTCAAATTTTTCCTTTTTTTAATAGAATTTTCTAACAATATCTATTGTAATGTCGAGCACATTTTGTATTTTCCCTATACTTTCTTTGAAACAGACACAGACATCTATTTACAACTGATTTTCAAAGTTGTATAAGTTTTAAATACTTCATTGAGAAGCTTTATCCACCTTACTCAAGACCATGACTTTGCCACACAGCTACGAATAACAATGCAAGGCAGATGTTAGATATACAGAAAATGATGGTGTATGCAAATATATGTCTGTTGGTGCACACATCGAGATACAGATAAACACATACACACACACATAAATCTATTTTTAGTAGAAATTATTTTCATCCCAAACATTTAGGTTGATTTTTCTTTTTTTTTAAAGATAAATCCCTCCTTCCTCAGTCTCACATAATATGCGAATGATGAATTTATAGCATTTAGGCAAGGTTTTTGAAAGTAAGGTATAACTTTGAACATCCACATAAGAAATGTGACCTATTTTTTTTAAACATGTATTTAGGAGAACCTGAAAAGTTTAAAAAAGTTTCTTTTTTTTCCTTCAATAACTGAATTTATTCACCTGTTAAATGAGTGATATTTTAGATTAATTTCATTGAAAAAGAGAGAACTAGAGGAACAGTATACCCTCAAATCCTCTTCCTTTTGGCTTTTACAACCTAACTCTTTAGCAGTCTGGTGAAATCGATTTTTTTTTCCCACTTAATAATATTCCATCTATAGCTGGCTCAAACATTTAGGCCCACTGCCTGTTTACCACCCACTGACCTCTGTCTATTTTCATGTGGCCACAAATGAATGTCGTAATTTATTTTAACAATATGAAAGCTAATTCCATTTTTTGCAAGATTTCCCTTTACTTGGATGAGAAAGGTAATTTGACACCTTGCAAACACACAGGAGTAGATACTGTAAGAGAAGGGTTCAGACAGAGTTTGGAAGACACAAGATTCACACTGTGTTTCCAGCTTGGTGCAATCACAGATCAGATGTCAAATGAGGAGGTACATTTCATATCTAACAGAGACACCATAGTAAATACCCACTGTAAACCTAGGTTCTTGATTTACAGTTCTGTCACAGTTGTTAGGCTGTCCATTTCATTTAAGTACAAATAATTAACATGTTGACGCAGTAAGATGTCAGTGTTTCTCAGTCTGTACTTTAGATAGATCCATTAATACCTTTAAATTAATTTAATAATCATTATATGCAACAAGATACTTTTCCAAAATCATTATGCAAAATGTTGCATATCTGTTAGGTGCTACTAAGGGAAGGAAATCTAACTGTTCTGTAGGCAGAAAATACAAGCACAATAAAAATAGTAAATATGAGCCTTTCATCCTGAGACTTCATGCATTATTTTCTAGTTCTGCTTTGCACATAAATACAAACATAAGTTCTTATTCTCAATGCACAAAGATTCATTTTTCCCTTGAGACTATTATGTACTCTTGTATTGGGTTGGCATGGTAAGGTTTTGAAGAAGAGAAGTGGCGGGGGAGGGAGCAAGGTGTTTCTAAGATTTGATTTTATTTCTCGTTATCCTACTCTGATTTGCTTGGTAAAAGATTCAACTGATTTCTCCAAGCCAAGTCTGGTTCATTCATGATGGTAACTGATTGAGTGATCTCTCCCTGTCTTCATCTTGACCCACAAGCTTGTCATTATATTTTTTTCTCCCTTGTCCAACTGCGGAGAGGGAGTGACAGTGCAGTTTTGGTGGGCACCTGGCATCCAACCAGATGCAACCTACCACAACTCTGTTTCCTAATCAAGCATAAAAAAATATTCCTTTACTGAGGTTATTTCGTTTCTTCATGTAATTTTTCTTTTGTTCTTTAATCATAATTTTCAATATAGTGTCCACGTGTATCAATACTTTTTCAAGACTGAAAGGAATATTCAACCTAAATCCACACAGTTTCAGTTTCATGTTTGAGAGACAGCAAGGGAAACACTAAAACAATGATCCAAAATTTTTAACTGCATATGAATATTTCTTCTTGCCATTTCCAGCATGGTTGCTTCAATGCCATAAGACAGTTCCTCCCACTCAGCAGATGTCACTCACCATACTATCATCTCACAGTTTCCTCTTTATTCCTGCAGCCAGTTGCTGAGGAATAAGCACCATCCTGCAGTGACATGCTCAGGTAGAAACCCATACAACTGGAAGAGCCTAATTAGTTTAGATGTAATGTGCAGTTATCGTCCTGTTTTGGAGAGCGAAACTGCAGACACACACACACACACACATACACACACACACACACACATATACATACCTTACTGATAATATTTGAAGTCATGTGTTACTTACATGTGTTAGCTGACATAAATACCTTTTGTAAATTATTTCTGTGGTGAGATCCCAAATCCCATATTTTCACAGTCAGGAAGTCTTTTAATTGGATGAACTTGTGAATATAGATCTGGTATTGAGCTAGGAAACCAATTCATTTTTGCTCTTTCTGATCAGTTTCTGCACAACAAAATATATTGCTGTATATCAAATCATGATTCTAATTCAATATAAGAACCAGTCATGTGTGAATCTTGTACACTTTGTTATTGATATTTTTGCTGTTACTGTTTGTTTTCTTATCTCATTGCTGTTCCCAGTAAATTTTTCTTATCTCAACCCATGATTTATCTTTTGTGTCCCCAGTTCTCCTCTCCAGCCCACCTCAGGGGAGGGGAAAGGAGAGCAGGGACCAAGTGGTGCATGGTTTTAGTGGGAGCATTAAATAGGAGAATACCCTTCTTAAAGCACAATGGGGGGAAAAGGAAACATTCAGCTGTACAAATATTTATCATTTATTGGAAGTTACAGCTCATGGATAGCTTTTGATGGCTCAGAAGGGAATTTAGGTAGCCCACAGAATATTTGAACTGAGGTCAACAGAAACGAACAAACAGAAAGGACTAGACAAAGAATTGCTTTATTCTGGTCATATCTGAAAGCTGAACATAGAACTACTTATTTCTGAAGCTGTTTTTTATGGATTCTATCCATGTGCAGTAGAAAGTTTGTTTTTCTCCCCTCAGTTCACAAAACAGTTCTTAAAACTATTCATAAGATTTGTACAAATGACAACTCGAAAACAAAGGGAAAATACAGCATTACTCAAACTGTTGTCTTGAGACACCTTCCTCAAACATATCAATCTCTCATGTTTTCTGAATGCAATCAACTTCAGCTGCAAGAGTTATGGAACAACTTGTTAAGTTTTTGATACATACTAGGCAGGAAGGAAACAGTCTTAAAATCATGAGTCCCTATGGTGAGTGTGAATGGGGGACTTATATTTCATGAATTTCTAAAGGTCAATTTAAAATCAAAAAGAAATAGGTTTTCTAATATGAGAATTCTTATAGTCCATATTGAAATCTATTTTAACATGAAAAGATGTAAGGAACAGTCACTCATTCAGTTTAAAGCTAGCTATTTTCTATTAGCCAGTTTTTCACATTCATCTTTCAGATCAAGACAATTTGTCTTGTTACATTTATTTTTTTAAAAATCATATATCCTAGCATGTAATCAGCGGTTTTGATGGATTCATTTAATTAACATATATTTGTGGCATGTACTTTAAGATAAAAAATTTTCTAAATAATGAATATAATATCTTGATAACAAGTAAGAGTATACCATAATCAAACTTTTCTTTTTACAGAATTTTCTTTATTCTTACTATCATCAGTTCTTTAATATTTTTGATACATTTATGTTGTCTAAATATTTCTTCGATCAGTAAATAGTGCATATCTTCAAGCACAGAGATTAATGAAGTTTCTGTTACTTGTGTATCTGGTTTACAAGGCCATTTAGTTATTCTCCTTGTTATGAACACCAGAGAGGACTGTACGGTCCTTGGGCCAGATTGTGTGTTCAGTCTTGTGTCAATATACGTATGTAGGGTCCAGGAATCAGTAAGCACTCTTGAGTGTGCTTTCTGCTTCTAACCTAAAAATCTGTAGATTTTCTCCTGAACAAGCATTTAAATTAAGCTATTAGAGAGTGCAGACTATTAGAGGTACATAAACTAAATAGAGAACAGAAATTAATATGAAATAGTTTAAAATAATATAAGTCATCGCTTTGCATCATCGTTTGGTCTTTTCATATGTTTATGTGGATTTATAAAACGAAGATATGTAAGCAATATTGCTTAGCTCCAAAATAAAATTCCTTGAAATCTGATTAAAAGGTCAAGCAGGCCCAAACAGGTATGTTTTACTTACTCACAAAAGCAGAGAATTAAATTTTTTAAAATTGACCCTCACAGTTTCTCATATATGGCTGAATTATATGGAGGGAAAACAACTGCAAACCTGTGTGGTTCAGAGTTATTGTCATAGGATGAGGTTAAGGTCATTAGAGTAAGCTACAAAGTGTTTAAAAAGTTCAAGGCCATATAACAATACCTGCATGGCAGTGTGCTAAACTATAGGTTGGACTTGATGATCTCAAAGGCCTTTCCCAAACTAGTTGATTCTGTGAGTCTGTGATCTATCCTTCTCACAGTGCTTCTAATCAGATAGCTCAGCCTACTATCTGAAGTAATATTTCAGTGTGGACATACTACAGTTTTCCTTAGTTCTCTGGTAAGGTCAAATTTCTCATGTAAAGCCTGGGGTCTTTACAGTGCCCTTCTAGTGGTCCCTATGTTCATAGGCATTAAGGTGTGGGAGAACAAAAACTGTTCAGACAGACTTAATTGTTCTGACCTCCAAAGAAAAAGTGAATCAGATTGCAAGTGTATAGTCTAGATAGTTTTCAGGCTTGTTTCTGAGTGTGCAGTTGTCAAAAACAGTTTTAAGAACCTTTGAAGAAGAGCTGGCCTATTGGCTTATACTTGTTTATTTGTTTGTTTTGTTTTCTTGTCATTTCGGGAAATCTTATAAGACTAAAAGAGACAAATTCTCACAGGATTCACTTTCTCAGCTGATTGCAAAAGCAATTAAAGAATGCAGGGCTTTGTTACAGAATAAGGGGACACTGTAGGAAAGCAGGGGGAGGGTAAGCATTACAAGTAATATTAGAGAATAAAGTCCCAAGGAGTCTATTTTAGATTGAGCAGGAGTGTGCAGCTGTGCCTGGTTGGAATTAAAGTATTTGATTTCAGAAGGAAGTGAAATTGTTGACGTTGTCTATGAAGAAGACTTGATGTTTAAACATATCACAAATTTTAACAAAATCTATAACAGTCCTGTTTTACAGTATCCTTTCAGAGTATTTTG
Source organism: Callaeas wilsoni (assembly GCA_013398955.1). NCBI lineage: Eukaryota > Metazoa > Chordata > Aves > Passeriformes > Callaeidae > Callaeas > Callaeas wilsoni. The sequence continues at coordinate 440,059 of VWPU01000469.1, forward strand.
AAACCCTAGAATCTTGGATTAAAAAGAATAATATGTATAGTTTACGGTTAGTATTTAATTTTTCATTATAGTTCTATGAGAGCTTATCTTTTAAAGTATGAACAAGTGGGCCTTCTTTAGGTATGATTTAGTTCTTTCATAAGGTTAAAATAATTGATTACACTATTCTAATGCATTCGTGCTGTTAAAAGCTCTTTTGTTTTGTTTAGTTGGTTTTGGTTTAATTGGATTTTCATTCAATTAGAAAAAAAAAACAAAAACAAAAACAAAAACATAACACACAAAGGATTTGTGTAAGAGCTCACTTATACCTGAACAATTAACTACCTGTCACCTGGATTGCTGTGTTGTCTACATGGTAACAATTGTAAGTAGATGGAGCAAAGATTTCAGTGGACAGAAAGTCAAAACATGAGATAAATGGCAAGTCATGGAGGCCTACATTTTGTGTATTTGAGAGAACACACAGGAAAAAACTGTCTTTTTTTCAGTAATGATGTGGAAACGATTATCTCAGTCTTCCTATTTGTAATGAAAAAAAATTTTCTCTGTCTCTCTAAGGTTAAGTACAATTTTTTGGTCTTAAATGATTTGATAATCCATACTCTGGAGTATTTACAAAATTTAGGTGTAGTGGTTTAACACTTTTAGAAATGGCTGTGTCCTACTCACTTCTGATCTTGCCAGGTTTTCAAGAATTGTGGGTTTAGAGAAGCAGAACGTATATGTAGCTGGTTCCATATTTTGGAAGTAATACTGTGATTATTACTTCATTAAAATCTAACTAAATTTTGACTGTGTTACTTATAAAAAAGATGATGCATCCCCTTTAGAGTTGGAACTTTAGCATATTGAATGGGAATTATGTTTTTCTAGATATTTCCAAATGTAACAAATCATACAGTTAATTTAAAATAGAATCATCACAAATTATGTAACCGTGCAAAACTCCTTTTCTTTTTTTTTTTTTTTTTTAATTTTTGTGAATGAATGGTTTAAACCATGGAAAATTTTAGGCAATTGAAAATACCATGTTGAAGCTCTTTGAAATGCTAAAGTCACATTCAGCAAATATATCTGTAGTTCAGACAGAAATGATAACTATTTATTTTTTTGTATTCATACTCTGCTGTAGTCTAAAAGAATATTTAGAACCCTTCTAAAACAGTATTACTCATCGACATGGCTGAACTTCAGTTGTCATTTTTCTTCATTTCTGGGTATCCTGCAGTTCTACATTTTCAAATTTGTGAGTGAGTGAAAGCACATTTCCAAAGTCCTCATTTTGGAGTACATGTCTTCTGTCTGTTCTGAGTCTTTATATATATCTTAGCATTAACTATCAGACGATGCTTCCATCTGTCATAGTTCCCACAGTACTATGGCTTAATGCTGAAGTATTTGGCTCTCCAGATTAATCACTTCTAGTTCAGGTTTAGGTTATTAACAAGACATCAAGACAGGTAGACTTCAATTAAGACACTGGGAAAACTCATTCTGATTTATCCATATCTTGGTCTTGTCTTTCTTGTTCCCACATTTTTCAGCAATTCCCTGTTTAAATAGCTCCCTGTTACTCTTCCTAAACTCTCTTCAATATTTCCATGTCAGCAGACCTGATAACTCAAAAAATGATGAAAAAATAGAATATAGAGTATCCTGATTTGGAAAAGTATTCACAAGGATCATCAAAGCCCAATTTCTAGCCCTGCACAGGTATCATGGTTTAGGAATGGTATTTCCCAATCTAGTGTTCCTATTGAAACCCAAGTACCACTTGCTTGCTCCCCCCTACCCCTCCCCTTAAAGGAGAATTGAAGCAAAAAAAGGCAAGATTACAGGCCGAGAAAAGAACAATTTACTGGAAACATCAATGAGATAAGAAAATTAATAGTAATAGCAGCACTGTAAATAACAAAGTGTACAAGATTCACATTGTGATTTCTTGTAACCAGTGTTCCCTCTGCCACATTTACTCAACCCAAAGGAACCCCTTCTCCCCAGAAGAGACTCCATTCCCCCGTCTTTGGCAATGACATGAGGTGGTATAGAATAACCTCCATCTCCTAGCTATGCCTCCTTCTGGCTACTGCAAAAATTAACCCTGTCCTCACCAGAACCAGGACAACAGGACAGCCCCAAGAATCACACTATGTGCCTGACAGGATAGTGCAAAAGTTTCTTTGATTCTGTCAGGCTTGGTGCCATGACACTTTCCTGTAGAGCCTGTTCCAGTGCCCAGCTACCCTCTGGATGATGAACTTTTTCTTAATATCAAACCTAAACCTCCTCTGACACAAACTTCATGCCTTTGCCTTGGGTTTTGTCACTGGTTGTAAGAGAGAAGAGATCAGTACCTTCCCCTTGTGCAGAAACTGTAGATGATGAAGACGTTTCCCTTCTCCAGGCTGAGCAGACCAAGTGACCGAAGCCACTCCTGGTATGGCTTCCCCTCTAGGCCCTTCAGCATCCTTGTGGCCCTCATTTGGACGCTCTCTAATAGTTGTATATCTTTCTTATATTGTGTCACCTAAAACTGCACACAAGGACTTGAGGTGAGGATACAGTAGTACAGAGAGGATCAGGAAAATCACCTGCCTTGACCAACTAGAGATGCTGTGCATGATGCACCCAAGGACACAGCTGACCCTTCTGGCAGTCACGTCACACTGTTGACTCAGTAGAATGGGACTTAATGTTAGAAGAACAAAGTTTTGAATAGTGGAGACTAGTAAGTTTAAGAGAGTAGTGATATATGGAGGCTGAAGTACTACTGAACCTAGTGGACCCCAGCTCCTGACAAATTATGTTTTTGAGATCTTTTTTCCTCTTTTTATTCTCGCAGAATTGTCTTCTGCCATTTAAGATAGAACAGAAAGCCTTTAAACATGCTTATAGAAAGCTAAATTATTTAATTACCTTAACATGATGGTTTTTATGTAAAATGAAGTAACAGATGGTAAGGTGTAGGTCTAGAGACAAAGGACTTTTCCAATTACTTATGAAGAGGTGAAAAATGAACAAATCTGCACAATTTTTTTATATCATGAAAAGATAGAAAGCAATTTCCAGGCTGATTGGAATAGGATGCCATTAAAATTGCTTCTTAAGGGAATATTTTAAGTGCCTGTTTTTCAGAATGAAGTGTCTGTAATTCATGGGCTTAGATAACAGCTGTACTGGCCTCTGTGTGTAAATGCAGTCGTATTTCCATGTATTTCAAAATTTTCATAAGTTATATGATTTACATAAGAATTTATGGTTACTCAAAAGCATCAGAAATGCAATTTAAGTGTTACTACTCATAAGACTTGCCAAAGGATTACCATCATATTTATTTTCTAAATTTTATTGTTGTTGTATATCATATCTCTTCTAATATCATGTCTCTGTACTACAATAATTTCATTGTAAAGTAAGTGAGAATAAAATCCAGCTGAAGAAACTGTTATTAAAAAATACATATTAAAGAGATATATTTGTAAAAACATTTCTATAATCAGAATTTTATTCATAAAGAAAAGATAGAGTTTATTTGCAAGAACATTTCACCTCTTTGTACACATCCTGACAAAAAAAGCATCAAGTATTCTCTTATTAATTAACCTGAATCCATTCAGATTTGGTATGATTTTCCTATAATCGGTGTATGTAAAATGTTTTACATAACTTGCCACAATGTAAAATATTCTGACATTGCACCTCAAGTCATGTTGTTATTCTCTACACTCACTATATACTGTATGATACAGCAAAAAACCCAAACTGTTAGAAAATTCTTCTTTTTGTTTGTTTGATTTCTTATAAAATAAAGTGTAGAAAAAACCTTTTTGACTATCACTGGTGCTCAGTTCATTGTAACTAAAACTAACACATCTTTGAAATATTTCAAGCAACAGTCAAATTTAATATGCACATGGCTTTATGAATGATTGCCATAAGTATTGAAAGTGGTGAGGCAAAGTTTTTCCACACAAATGCAATATTTTCAAACTCTGCAATGTTTAATAGGCTATTGCTCTAGCATGCTGTATTTAGTCTTAGCATCTTCTATATTGCAAGCATAAGTCTTTTCAGAGTAAACATTCCTTTAATAGTCTGTGGATCTTACAGCACAGATCACTGCTGTCACTGAATAAGTTAAAAGTGTTGACTGCAAAATATTAAGTAATCTAATGAGGTTTTAACATATATAACTATATAGAAAAGCATACTTATAAAGGTCCTGATCTCTTGCAAATTGAGTAATATGCTTTACTAGTAAGAGAGAAGCAACAATATACTTTAATTAAGTAGTGAGTTAATTAAGAAAATTCAATCATAAATGCAACAGTGGTTTAACAAGATTGGATGGGAAGGTACATTTGGTCATTTACTGCATGGAGATCAGGGTCAGATAAAGATGTCAGGGACAACCTTCTGTTGAGTCATGAGGTTCAGAAAGAACCCACCCTTTCTTTCTCAGAGAGGAGTCTATGTGCACACAGTCCCAGACTTGGTCAACAGTTTATATCTAAAGAATTCTATATGCACGATGAATGCTATATGTCACTTAGCTAAGATTTCAAATTTTAGCACACTATTAATCACTTACCAAGGACCTGTTGTAGCAAGGAATTTCTCAGCCTGCAGGAGTAACCTTGAGAGGCATCCCTACTCAAGGTGAGGTCCTAGTGTGAAGCCCACTACTACACAGAAGAGCTCAGCAGGCCCTGGGCAGGTCACTATTTGTAAAGTAGCATGATGGACTTACTTGTGTACTACCAAGACATCTAAGTCAATGTTCTAGATAGCCCTTGTGTACCATGTTGCCATCTGTCCCCCAAAGTCCACAGCAAGCTGGATGTGGCTGTCAAAATGCCACTGGTGATTATGGCTTAAGCAAGGGGCAGGGAGAGAGGCACACTGTCACACTCCCTGCCATGACTATAGTCAACTTATCTGACTTTCAGAGGCGGTATGGTCACTCTGTGCATGTGAGTATGCTTAAGTTATGTGTGTTTGGAACAGATACAGTCATAAACTGAGGTACAGATATTTCACCTAATAGAAAGAGCCTAACATACTGGATGCACGGCTTTTAGCTATTCATTGATTTTAGTCTGAGAATTTCTCTTAGATCTCATAAAAATCTTTCAACCTTTACCTGTCAAACTACTTCTTCCAGATCCAGCCAGGTCCTTTCACTCAGAGCTTGTCAACACTTTTCAAAATGTCTCTTCTAATCTCAGTCTTAGAACAAAGAGAAATTTTCTAAAAATATTTTCCTTTTTCTATTCAACAGCTCCTTAATTTAAAGCAATTCAACTACCTTGTCCTAATAAAGGACTATGAAAAAGTTACCACAGTACTCTTTGAAAAAGTAGTCTTGAAGCACCCAAATGTTTCCAGGCTTCAAGAGAATTCAGACATTTTTTGTACATCTTTATTTTAATGTTCCTTTAATGTGTCTTGGAACTTTATATGCAGCATCTTAATGAAAAGTGGTAGGACAGCTTTCCAGCATTTAAAATCTGGAGAGAGAAGTATCTGGTATGTTCAGAATCTCCCTCTTCTGTGAAACTTCTATATTGTCCTTTACTCAGAGCTAATTGTGAAATTGGAAGGCGTAGTAATTGTTTACTTTTTCTGAGCACGCAAAAGTACTTGGGAATGTTAATACCTTAGCTGTCTTTCTTTGTCTGTCTACAGCCATCATGGAAAAACTAGTAAAGTTTGAGATCTATTTGAAATAAGTTAGAGGATAACAACCTAATTAATGCCAATCAACATTATTTTCTCAAAGGTATGTCTTCTAAAAAAGGTTATTTTGGGAAAGAAATGTAAGGGGAACATTTATGTATTTAGATAATTTTCAAATGGGTAATTTTAAGGCATCCTAATTCAAACCAACAAAGAATATTAGTTTCTGTTATGGGAATGATGAATATTTAATATATTCTTTACAGTGAAGAAAAAAGTATCTGTACTACTGCAGGCATAAGGATCTGATCATCCCAATATACAAAGCGTAGGACAAATTGCAATATGAGAAAAATTGAAAAATATGAAAAGAATTTCAAAGAAAATGTAGGCGTTTTCTGATTACTTGACGACATATGTATTTATATATATGACTATCACATGTATTTCATATCGGGTGTATGTGCTTGAATCTATCAGAAGAATGAAATGCAAAGCATGTATCTCAACTTCAACAAAGCATGTGATAAAGCACCATGTGGAAAACTACAGGCCACATTAGAAAAGACAAAAATTACTAGAACTACAAAATTACCAAGATTCTAGTTAAAGGGGAGAAGACAGCAGAAATTATTGATACTAAAAATGTGATGAAAGGTAAATGAAATAATAATGTTCCTCAAGGGTTAGGTTAGTAATACTCTTAAGTGAAATTTAAGATTTTATGTATGAATCAGGAATATCTCAAGGAATTTTACCAATGTTACAAAGGCAAAAATCATTGTAATCCTAGAGAAAAGTAAGACTCATTCCACACATGTACTGCTTAAATAAGTAAAAATAATCAGAATAGAGTCATTGAAGAAAATACAAACAAAGCAGAAAATAACTTCTTCCAACAGTGTTTGCTCTTCTGTTCTCTAAAATAAAATCTGTTACTTTGACTTTGAACGCCAATTTTGGCTAAGATATTCTTCTTTGTGTTGCAGAAAGTTACTTGTTAGTGTACTTTTTAGTGTACATTTCACTAACTAGTGAGTAAGTGATGAATCAGTTCTAGCTGACAGACTGGTAGCTTCACAACTTTAATGATTTTTTAAAAAATTGTCTGTACATACAGGAGAAAAATTGGGTGAATTATGGTACTAAAGAGATAGACATAATAATATAAGATTTGATAGTACAAAATTTTGTATTTCGTAACTGGAAACTAGTAAGAAAAATCCCTGACAAAGCCTGAGGGCAGAAATTCAGGCTCATTGAAGGAGCTGTGTCATATTCAGTCCTATGAGGTACTGATATGTCACAGCTGTGAATAATGCAAATGGTGTCCTACGATTTGTCAGCTGAGTTAGGACAATATTAGTTCCATTACACAAAATTCTGGTGAGATAGTCTCTGAAATAAGTGCTCTGGTCATTCATACTGAAAGGAGATGAATTTAAACTGACAGACGGAGAGAGATTCTGTGATAATGTAGAAAATTGGAAGTCTATTATATGAGAAGAGTTGGAAGCACTAGGCTTGGTTAGTCTGATGACACAAAGGCAAAAAAGGGATAAGGTTGCTACCTCTAAATTCATCTAAGGTTGCAGACTATGCAAGGTAAAGGATAATATTGATAAAGGAATGAATGAATACAATGAACATATTTTGCTTGAAACTGAAGAATAGTTAGTAATTCTATGCAATGTATGGAAGCCTAGCTTTTACAATGTGTAGTGGGAGAAAAGCCAAAGATTAACAAAACAGAGATTACTTTAAATAGATTTTCATATTTTTTAAAGGATTAATGACTGTGATTCCTGCAATTAAAGAAGCCACTGCTATATGAACATATTGCATGAGCAATTAATAACATCTATTGAAAGACATAAATAGATATGAAATATATACATTGAATATAGGTCATCATGATTTTAAATATCTGGTCAAACAGCTGGAAATATGAATCTAAATAAAATCAACCAACTGATTTGCTATTATGCTACAGCTCCCAGCTGTAGGCCTGGGAGTAACAGGTTCTTACAATCTCCATAAGGTGGGAAGAACTCTCTTTTTTAGGAATTCTTTAAGAAGAGATCTTCAGTTTGTTTCTAGGTCAGCATGAACTTGCACATTATTCTGTAGCTAAAAAAATTAATCTGATTCTCAACTGTCTTCATTTGATAAGATGAATCCCACCCATAAATTATAACGGGCCTGAGTAAGGAAAAATTGTTCTCACTAGCAGTGTCTCTCAGATTACCTAGAGAAAACTGCAGTTTAATACAAGAAAGTGGAAGGGAGAGAGACTAGGGCTGTCTACAAGAAGTGGCAGGACCTGAAAATAAATGAGATTTATTAGAGACAAAATTAAGGAGTGTGCAAAGAAGATAATAAAAGTTATCTGGTCTATGGCAGTGTCTTGGTAATAGTAGGAAAGTTATGGTAAGATAACTCCAGGGACAAATTTTGGGAAAGAAAAAAAAAAAAAACAACAACAACAAAAAATCGTCTATACCCAGAGCTGATGATAACCAAATATCATGTAGAAACATTTGAGAAAAGTTCTGACTGAAAACATGCATTTTGATAGACTGTTAGATTTTAGGGAGAAAATATCCATGTCCAGAAACTGTTTTTTTCCGTAATATCTATAAACTACTACTAGTCCCTAGCTATCTGTTTTCTGTGACAACTCTTCAGGATTCATACGAAATTCATATTGCCTCTTTCTTCTGCTCTTTCAGCTTATACCATTGCTATTGAAGGCTCAGTTCTTGAGGTCCTTGGGGTTATTCTGGGTGCTTTTCTTAGTGCAGCTATTGTTCTGACATGAATAGAAGCTAGTGAAAGCATAGATGGTAAAAATAAAATCTGAATATTTACAAGCAGAAAAATAGAGGCCTTAATAAAATGTAAATGCTGCTTGTGTAAGAGAGACATCTCAAAAAAATGTGATTCCAATGCCTTAACACAGGCGTTTTGCTTTATTTTAGTGACATCCTTGGACATGTCTTCCAGATTGATGTGGATGTCTGAGATGCCTCAGATGTCTCTGATGGATGCACTCAACCCCTTAACCAGCCGTAGTTCAACACAGGCTTCAAAGGAGTTAAAGACATGAGCCACAGCCAGTCCAAGAGCTCCTCCATTCCATTCTGTTGTCTGAAAACCCACAAAGGAGCAGAGAGATGCAGTGGGCATTGATGCACGTGTGCTTGAGGAAGAAGTAGCAGGGACATGTTGTGAACTGACTGCAACCCCCATTCCCTGTCCTTGCAGTGCTGTGGGGGAGGAAGTGGAGAACTCGGCAGACAAGTGGAGACTGAGAAGAAGGGACAGGTGAGGAGAAGGTGTTTTAAGTTTTGGGTTTATTTCTTATTATCCTACTCTGATTTTATAGGCAATAATTTAAGCTAATTTCCCCAACTCAAGCCTGTCTTGTCCATGGTGTTTACTGGTAAGTGATCACTCTCTTGTCTTTCTCGTAATCCATTAGGTTTTCATTACAATCCCTTGTCCCTGTCCAGCTGAGGAGGAAAGTAACAGAGTGACTTTGATGCATACCCAGCATCCAGCTGTGGTCAACCCATCACAATACAGAAATTCTAGTAGATGAATGTGTGTATAATACTCCACCAGCTTCTCCTTAGCTTCACAATCCTGGCAAATAGCTCAATTGCTTGAATTGTTTTCAGGGTTTTTTCTGACTTGTGCTGCTAGGTAGAAAGCTGTAGATACAAATTATTTAGATGTGCTAAAAATTAATCAATTACTACTTTTTCCCGGTTAGTTAAAGCAAAGTTTAAAAATGCAATTATAAACATATTATATATAAATTATCTATATGCTATTATAGATTAAATTATATATATGCTTCAATTCCTAAAGTCAATATAGATCCATACCAAAAAATAGATAATTCTTTTAATCCCACAATGAAAAGTACATTTCCCATCAGGAAGTAAGAGTCAAGGTGCTATAATGGACTGCCCAAAATAATGTTTGAAAGCATTGTGCACTTTCTGATGTGTGTACATTCATGTGATTTCTGAGAAAATGCAATTATATCTAAAAAAAAGTGATATAGTGTAAAATGTATGAAAAACTATGAAGTAATTTTTTAAAACAAAAAATTAATTCAAAAAGCTTCCAAGTTTTAAAAATATTTTAAAACAGCGGTAGAATTTTATAAAACAAATGTCTCTCATGTCTCTAGAGAGATCATCACAGTATAAATTTATTATATATTTGCATACATCTACGTCTTCAAGATCTTGTTACATGTCAGCTTGTTGTAAAAATAGGCTCAATATGATAAATTGCAGTATTTGGTATAAAAGCCTAAAAGCAGACAATTGTATTAAATTAGGTTCATCTAACACTGGTTAGGTGTCTGAGACCTTCGAAGTGGCATGAGATCACACAAGAGCTACAGAAGACCTGCACTGGCTGCAGATGGGCAGAATATTCTGCAGCATTTCGAACAGTATTAGATTCTCATGTATGGGCAACCGAATCAAACCCCTGATTTGCATACCCCTGGTATGCAACATGAGATGAGCTGAACTCTTCTCTAGGCACCACTGACTGTTCTGATTAGATTTCCATTGACTGTAGGCTAAATTCAGACACCTGGCTCATGTAAAGACACTTAGGTATAGATATATAAAGACATTTGAGTATAGACAGATAAATGCAGTTACTACTGAGCTGAACCGACACCTGAAGCTCATTAGAATTTAAACAGAAATGTAAAATCCAGCTTTTTTAGTGTTAAATAGATGCTTTATTTTTTAATTCATATTTTTAAATCCGTTTTGCATGCGCATTTACTTTTTATACTCTGAAGATAATAATTTACAAAGTATGACCAGTGTCATGTATTTTAATACTTTTTACTGTTTATCTAGTCTGTACTTGTACCACTTCATGGCCTATTTCCCATTAACATTTCCTGAAAAGAAGGCATTCAGCTGCCATTACTGCCTTTGAGAATCGCTTCTCAAACCTTTTCTGCAAGGAGAGAAATTGCAGTAAGCTTGGTTTCTAAAAAAAACCTGACAGTTACAATGGATTTTTTTCATGAAAACTAAGTTTATAAGAATCATGCAGCCCAAGTCTGGGGTATATAATAATTTGACCTGTGTAGAATTTCATTCTAGTTATCTATTATAGTTTTAAGGATAAAATATTGTGGATTTCAGTGAAAGTGTTAATATTTCAAAGTGGCATAAATATTTCAGAAGATGGTACCTCCTATCTTTGTGATCTGACAACTAAAAACAATCAGTTCAAATCAAGATAAGCCACATGTTTTACATGACACTAAGAAAAACTTATAATCATAAAACACCCAGATGTTTCTGAGATGTTAATGGTTCAGGTGTCCTAGTTTTAATAGCTGAACTCTACAGGGGTATGTCTTTCAAAGCATATGTTTTAGGCAATATACCTTTATTTTTCAGTAGCTTGACATATGACTCAGAATCAGAATCTTTGACATGACAATAACAAAACAAAACAAAGCAAAAGAGCAACAACAACAAGAAGAATAAAACCCAACAAAAAAAGCAACAAACATTAAAATGGGCCAAAATTAGGACAAAGCTGTAAGTTTTGAACATGTATGATACAGCAGATCTAACATCAGAACTACCCAGGGAACGCTTGGATAACTTTAGCTCATCTTCATCCTGTCATAAGGGAATATTACAGGTATACAAATTGTTCACGGAATTGCAGAATCATGAAGTTTAGAAGTAACCTCCAGAGGTCATTTGAGGTCCTAAATGCATCTTCTGTGCAGAGCAGTTAAAGCAGATTGCTTTGAGCTGTGTGCAGTAAGTTTTTGAGTATTTCCACAGATAAACATGTCATAATTTTTTTGGGCAACCTGTTCCAGTATTTGACCACTCTCATATTAAGTACTGTTCACTTTTTTCTTGAAAACTTCACAGCGTGTTCCCTTTTCAGGCTCAGTAGGGAAATGATTGCTTTTTCCTGAGCTGAGATATGTACAAGCATTGAAAAACAAGGTCACTGAAAGTTACTGATTTACTTGTCTCTCCATAACTACTCAGTATCTTCATTCCATGCTATTAAAATCAGAATTTCCTCAGGTGTATGGAGTAAAATGCCTTCACGGAAAGAAAGGGGATCATTAACCTTGCAAACTCCAACAAATTAAGTTGATCCTCTGGAACCTGAATGTCTTACATTTTTATGCATGGTTATCATTTTCTTCTGTCTTCTGGTGAAATGTTTTATGTTCAGATCTGAGCAAATGCAAGATTGAGAGACCAGTGCCAGAGAAGTGAAAGAACTAAACATGTGAGAATGGTCAGCAGATGTTCTTATTTACCTGATGCTTCCTAATGGTTCACCTCTTCATTATACAAAAAGAAGCAAAAAAGAATAGGGCATTAAACTCTTAGCCTACTTTTTTCCTCTTATTTTTACCTTCAACTATTTTTTTCTTTCTCTTCATTTTCCTTTCCTTTCTTAGTTAAATATATATCATATACTTATTATAAGTACTTATTATATATTCATGTCTATTTCTTTATATATACTAAACCAAAATAAAACTAAACCACCTTCTATTACTAATCTGCAATGTTCTATTTTCTTGCTTTAATCTAACTGAAGAATAGATGTCAGAAATGCAAGGCAAAGGTTAACAGTTCTATTCTATTACAGCTATAGTCACTCAAGACAAAGAAAGTATCTTTTAACATTCTTCATTTTTCTTTTTTTTTTCTTTTTTTTTTCTTCCAGCTTACTGCAGTCTTTTTGCTTGGCTTTCAATAATAAATTTGTTCAAACTCTGTGTGTTCTCCAAAGATTTCTAAACATAATATATACTTCAAATATCAATACCCACAGCCTAACCTGTGTCAGCTGGAGTTGTAAAGTAAATGTTTGGTTCAAGTCTTGCAAACAATGTTTGAGTTAACAAATCTTTATTCATTTCCTAATATTTTTTCCCATTCTGAAGGTACTTCTATTGTGTATTTAAATATTATCTCAGAACAGTGAAATATCTGCAGCTTCCACAGTAAAACAGCACTGGTCTTGGTGATCTAGGTACCAAAAGAAACCTGTAATACCTCGTTTGTCCAGGACAACAAGGCTGGTGAAGGCTCTAGAGCACAAGTCTTACGACAAGCAGCTGAGGGAGCTGGGGCTGTTTAGCCCCGAGAAGAGGAGGCTCAGGGGTGACTTTATATCTCTCCTTAAAGGAGATTGTAAAAAGGAGGGGATTGCCCAGCAACCAGCGACAGGACAAGAAGACGTAATGCCAGCCTGTGCCAGGGGAGATTCAGGTTGGACATCAGGAGGGATTCCTTCATGGAAGGGGTTGTTAAACACGGGAATGGACTGCCCAGGGAGCTGGTGGAGTCACCATCACTGGAAGAGTTTAGGAAAAGACTGGATATGATACTTAGCACCATGGTCTAGTTGACAAGGTGGTGTCCAGTCAAGGGTTGGACTCGATGTTCTAAGAGGTCTTTTTCAATCTAAATGATTCTGTGGTTCTGTGATTCTCACTTTCCTAAAATGAGAAGTTATTCCTTGTAGTGTTAGATAAATACACACCTGATCTCTACAACTTCAACTGTCAAATCTATTTAAATAAAACCTGGAATGTTTTTCAGCCCTGAAAATCATCATATACAAGTATCTGGCTATGGACAAGGGAAAGCAAATCTTACAGAAAAATAAAACTGTATATCTTTAAAAGATTGCAAAACAGGTTCGAAACACAGTTTGTCAAGGTGTTTGAATAGTAAAATAATTGAAATTCATCTTGCCTCCTCTTTCTTTTAATACATTTAGTTTTATTTATAGCTGTCCTTCCTCTGTCTTTTGTTACTTTTCTGATGTAACTTTTGCCTTAAAATTTCTTATATCCTCCTTACTCCAAGGCATAACAAATTTTTTGGTTGTCTTTTTTCCCTTTCAGGAATACCAGGGCCTGGAGAGAGAAAAGTCTGGAGGAAGGAAGACTAACCCTTGGTAACAAAGGATCAGATTAGAGAACAACTTAGAATTCTACAACCATAGCATGAATTGAGTTGGAATAGATATTCAAGGATCATCTAGTCCAAACCACATTACATGGACAGGGATACCTTCCACTAGATTAGCATGCTCAAAACCTTTTTCAACCTGGCCTTGAACATTTGCAAGGATTTGGCACCCACAACTTCTCTGGGCAACCTATTCTAGTGTCTCACTGGACCTGTAACGAAAAAATTTCTTTTTCATATCCAATCTAAATGTACCCTCTTTCAGTTTAAATCCATTACCCCTTGTCCTGTCACTCCAGGCCCTGCTAAAAAGTTCCTCTCCCTCTTTCTTAGAAGACCACTTTAAGAACTTAAAGGTCTCTCCTGAGTCTTCTGTTTTACAAGATGAACAACCCCAGCTCTCTCAGCCTGTCTTCATAGCATAGGTGTTCTATCCCTCTGATGATTTCCACTGCTCTCCTCTGAATGTGCTCTAACACGTTCATGTCTTCCTTGTACTTGGTATTCCAGAGCTGGACACAGCACTCCAGGTGGAGGTCTCATGAGATCAGAGTATAGGGAAGGAATCATCCCCCTCAGTCTGCTGGCCACTCTTATGTTGGTGCAGACCTGGATATGATTGACTTTCTGGGCTGCAAACATACAGTACTAGCTCATATTTTTTTAACCATCAGTGTCATCAAGTCCATGTCCACAGGGCCTTTCTAAAAATATTCATCTTCATGGTACTGGGAGCTGCCGTGACCCAGGAACAAGACTTTAGAAATGGTGTTGTTAACTTCACGTGGTACACCTGGATGCACTCCTCAAGTTTGTCAAGATCCCTCTGGAAGGCATTTCCCCCATCTAGTGCATCGACTGCATCACTCAGCTTGGTGTTCTTTAGATCATATAAACAGCTCAAAATTCTCACAAGAGAGATATTTTATTTTCATGTATAAAGTAGTTTTTCATTCAAGGAAAGTAAGTTCCTCATAATGTGGAAAAGAGTTTCATAAGTATTCTTCTACATTTAACCTCACTTTTTTACCTTATCCCCTGCATTGATTTAATTATACAACTTACATGCCGAAGTAGCTAGACACTGTGAAGGAAAAGCAAATTCTTTTATCTCATTCTTCCACCAAGCTCCTTGTTGGAGTCACAGTGTAAAACCTCAGCTCAGTAGGAAAGTGCCATTCTTGCCCTTTGATGTATTTAGATTATGAGTCACATAGAGCTACCAAGTATCTGGTTTTGTTATGAAAAGAGAAAATGATGACAAATGCATTTTCAGTGAAGCTCTCATCTAGGGGCTAAAACCATCACTGAGATTAAGACAGGCCTCTTTTTGTGTGTGTCTTGTGACTTAACAGCTGAAGTCTGTTCTGTCCCTAAGTATTGTATGACTTCAGCATATCCCTTCACAAGTGGATACTTTTGGATAACGGAAACCTTCTTTATGATAACACTTCATAAAAACTGAATTGTTTTGTTTTGTTACTTGTAGAATTTATGCAAGGAACAAAACAGACTCTGTCTTCCTTTAGGCATCAAAGATATTTAGATCTGAAAAAGTCATAAAAGTTTCGCAGTGAGATGAATGTGTACTTCCATTGCAGAGTCTTTGATGACATTCTAAGATTGACAGGTAAGAAAAGTCAGATGTACTATCATTTATACCTGCTTGTGTCAATTGAATGTGTCAATTCCCATCCAGAAGATGAAATTCATAGAGTGTAGACCTCTGGAGCACATGCAGAATAAGTGAAGAATGCTTTCTTGAAGGCAGAAAGATGTGTTGTCTTTCTCTTCATGTAAGCTGCTACATTGCCAGAAAGGACCTAGTCTATCTTTCAATAAATTAGGACTGTTTGGACAACATGTACTTGTACATGTATGTGTTCTTAGTGAAACTTGGTGAAAATTATTTTTTGTGATGTCAGAATGACAATGACATTTTGATTTTCCTTTTAAAAACTCAGAAAGAACATAAGTGGTCCTTATTTAGGCATTGAAGTGGGTTCTCCCCACTCTGCTTTGTCACTATATTTGGTGTACATATCAAAGTTTTGGTTGCAGGAATGCTGCAGGGGTGACCTTTGTAAGAAGAGGTTGGAGCAGCCCAATGCCAGGGACAGACAGTTCCTAATAGGTCTACAGTGTACTTCAGTCTGTGGAAGAACCCACGTTGAGAAAATCGTGAAGAAGAAGGAGAGGCAGAGACAAGGTATGAACTCATAACACATAATCACCCATCCCACCTTGACCGCTCTGGGGAGCTGGATAGAAAAGTCAGGAGAGAAATAGTGAAGTTTAGTCTGAAGAAGCAGGGTTAGAGGATAAGTGGTTTTTTAATAATGTGTCTTTGTTTCCCATTACCTGAATCTACTTTACTTGACAATAAATTCCATAAATTTTCCCCAAGCTGAGTGTGTTTTGTCTTTTATGGTAAATAGTAAGCAATACTATTAGTTTTTTCTTCCAATTTTCTCACCCTGTCCTCTTGAGGAAGGCAAATAGCAAAATTCTGGGTGGGTATACAGCTGCAAAACTTGTTACATAACCATAATCACAAACAAGCTATTTTTATCATTAAAATAGCTAGGCCCAAGAGATTATTCTATATCATCTCACATCATTGCCAGGGGTGAGTGGGAAGGGAGTCCCTTCTGAGGAAAAGGGTTTCTGTACAGTCAAATTAATTTTGTCAGAGGATGTGGTGGGGTAACACCAGTTCTGAGCCTGATGGATCATTTGGATAATGGCAGTTCCAAGCTGGGGGAGCAGTTGGGGTGGGGTGGCTGTGGTCAGGTTGGGCACTGTGAAGAGCATTTTGCATGTGAATCACACTCTCTCTTTTGTACATTTTTGTTTTAATATTGTTGCTGATACTGTTTGGGTTTTTTATCCTGTTGCTGTTTGCAGTAAATTTTTCTTATCTCAGCCCAGGATCTCTACCTTTTCTGCCTCCAGTTGTCCTCTTCAGCCCACTCCAAGGGGAAGAGGGAGGGGGGTGGTGGAGCAAGAGAGCAGCAGAGTGATTTGGAAAATCTTAGTGGGAGCATTAAACCGGGAAGTACCATTTCTAACCCACAATACTCAGCTTCCTTCCCAAACAGTATTTGAACATGATTGATATTGCAAGTATGATATTTTTATATTCAAATTGTCTTCATATACATATTACAGAGATTTGAAATACTTTTTTTTTCCAAACCCAAGTTAATTAATTTAGCTATCAGATCTTAAAATCATATTAAAATGTTATGGCCTCTTATGAAGATTTCTTAGTAATGCTGACAAAGCTAACTTCCCAATTAAATGCAGCATATCGATAGGAACGTAACATTGTATCTGAACTTATTATTTAGGGAGTAGTGTAATGAGTCTCACAGCAGTGCCCCACTGTCACAAATACCTGTGTTTTGAATCCCAGTCAACATCACAAATCATGCTTCATTGACACACTTGATTGCTCTCTTTACCTCTCTCACTGAGTCTGGGCTGGACTGCTTATGTCTATCTCTTGTGCCGGAGAGAAAGCTGGGCTTTGTACGCCATTGATTCAGGCAGTTCTCTGGACACACAAAGATAAGATATATCTTCTAAATCATCAGAATATACAAGCTTATGTCTATCTCATCTCTAGCTCAACTCAGTACTGTTTAGTAAAAGGCAAATTAGGAGAGCAAGTACTTTAAAGAAAAATCAACTGTCTCTACACTACAAATTCCTATGAGATCTCAGGAAGATTTGCTTTGTATGGTAATTTTTTGAAAGTCTGGCCTTTTCCTTTCATTATCTGCGTGGAAGCTTCTGGTTGATGAACAGTATAAAGATGTGGTTCTTCATATCTGATGACTAAATATGAATTTATAAGCACTTAGACTTGAGAGTTTTAGCTTCAAAAACAGTTCTTTACTATCCTCAGATGCCTTTTTCTCATTACTCCTCTCACAGAGTTGTTCTTGAATATAGCTGACACTATTTAAGCTTCAAACCAGACTATTTTCTTTCTTTTAAAACACTGTGACAGATGTGTAAATGCTTTAACATTTACAGGTAAATATTTATTTCTAAGGTATTTTTAATGAATTTCCTGTTATTTAATTATTTATGTATGTTTTGCTGGTGGTGTTTAACATCTAAACATTTTTTTCTACTAGGAAAACCTAGTATGAACTATCAGCATTGAAACCAGTACAACTGGATTTGTGAATAACTCTGTGAACCCACCAGTAAGATTTAATGAATAGCGATGTTTGCAGCCTCTGCAACTCGTTCATATTTTATAGGCTAATATGTCACAAACTTTCAAATTTCATCACAAATTTTGAGTTATTTATAAGCAGTTAAATGTATAATTTTCCTTTTGGCCCATTTTGGTGGGTTTTTTATTCAAGAAAAAACCTATAATTTTACTAATTTTTAATCTGTTTTTCTGCTATAGAAATAGAGAATTGTTACATATGAAATGTTCCTGAATTATAACTGCTTTCATATTAACTGAAGTCATTAATATAATCATAGTAAAAGTCAATATTTACCCATTGACAAGTCAAGCTTTTCCTTTCGGTGTGTGTAGTGTGAACTAAGTCATTCTCACAGTCCCAAAATTTGAAATACTGCAGATTTCTTCTTTATTTTTGAAAATATTTTGAAGAGTAAATTCAAAGCAAATCACCACTCCCATTCCTCCCTATAGCAGAATGAAACCTAAAGATTTAGCCCAGTGTTGGAATAACAGGTCTTGAACAGCAAACCTGGACTGGGAATTGGCTTACCATTGTACTCTTCACCTCCAGATGCAGAGATTTAAAATATTTAACATCCCAAGAATTCCTCAGTCCCTTGAATGTGTCTCTTTTTTTGGAGTTTTATTGGAAATATGAGGACAGATTTATGTGTGGTGGAGATACAGGTCTTCAATACAGTTTTCTGTGACTTCGCCTATAAGAAAACACTTTCTAAGAACTAGCTCTACTTTCTGGCATTTAGAGAGTGTAGTGGGGGGTGTTTGCTGTGGTTGTGGTGTGAGAGGGGGGTGTTTGCTGTGGTTGTGGTGTGAGATTCAAAATCCATCTAACTGGTAAAGTTTCATGTTACTGAAAACCCATTAATATAACACAGGATAGTGAAAGACAATGGTAAATCACTTCAATGGTAATGCATTCTTTGGAAATAAGCCAGTCATTGACGATAATTCACTGCAAGTATTTTCAATTCTGCCGTTTCCAGAACTTGGGTTATATATCAAAGTCAGAGTCATGATAAGGGAAAATGTAAAACATTGTATTATTCTTACTAATTCTGAGACAAATACTTCCATCTTTTGGTTAAACAGTGTTTATCTCTGTGGTGACTGATTCTGCAGAAGTTTAAGCCTGTCTTGTACAATTATGTCAGTAGAATATTTTTATTGTTTTGGTGGGCTAGCCTTGACTAACAGCCAAACACCAACCCAGCCACTCATTCATTCCCCTTCTTTAGGGAGACTGGGACAGAAAATAGGACTAAAAATCTTCTGGGTCGAAGTAAAGACTGGAGACTGTTTACCACATACTGGGAGAAATTTATTTATTTTATTGTCATTTAAAATAGATTTGGATAGGGGGAAAGCAAGACAAACATTAAAACAAGACATATCTCTCCCACACTCTGAAACCTAATTTCACACATTAACTCCAGACTTTCTTACTCTGTTCCTAAGCAGCAGGGTAGAGTGTAGTGAGAAATGGGTATTGGTGGCTTCTCTTTGCCACTCCCTCCTTCTAACAGTTTTCATTTGCCCTGGTGTGTGTTTTCCCATGGGTTGTAGTCAGTCCTTCTGGGCAAAAAGAAAAATATTCTCTGCAGTGTGTTCTTTCACAGACTATAGTTCCTTCAGGAAATAACCATCTGCTCCAGCCTGGTTCCTCTCTTCCTACTCCTCCTCCTCTCCCCTCTTTTTCTCCTTCTCCTCTGCCTTACCTTCTGCCCTTGGTGTTCCCTCTTACTTTCTTTTCTGCCTGTCCAGCATTTTTTGTCCTTTCTTAAACATGTTGACACAGAGGTGCCACCAGGGTTCTGCAGTGGGTCCATTGTGGAACCAGCTGGAACTAGGTCTTCCTGACACAGGGAAGCCCACCGCATCTTCTCACATAGGCCACCTTTGCAGCACCTGCTACTAAAACTTCATAAGACATAGACCCAATGATTTTGTTCAGAAGAAAAAATTCACTCGAGAGAAAATTTGGATTATTTTCATTTTAAGATCCTACTTCAAAAGCCTCTAACATTTCTCCCATACTTGTCAAACCTTTTGACAAAAACAATGAATAGCAGAGATTTTTCTAGAGGCCCTCCTACTTCAAATATGTGCCATATGGTTAATTCAAATGGTGCTTCTTGGTTTTCTATTAGATATCTCCTTGAAAATCTAAAAGTCTTTGGTTTTGTTTTTGTTTTTTCTTCTTTTGACATCATGATCTTTTTTGAAGATTTTATAAAGAAGAAATAGTGATGGTTGATCAGGTTTTGGGTTGGTGGGGTTTTGTTTGTTTGCTTGGGTTTTGTGGATTTTGTCAGTTTTGATTGGTTGGTTCAGGTTTTTATTCTTTTTTAGATAAACCATAGAGCTGATATCTTTTTACATACATGGATATTCATTAATAATTACTGTCCTCAGGTCCACACAATATGGTGCACATTGGATCAGGTATCAACTAGTTTTTATTAGTTAATTCAATGGTGAATTTCTAGACCAATTATTGAACATTTAGGTAATTTTTTTTTTCCATTTCTCCTAACATATCCTATTTCTCAGAACATAAAACAAATACTAATAAAATTCTGGTAAATTATGATTTTACACACATAATTTACCTACATGCAATTTAATCTTTTAAAGTTATCTGCTTGTCAGCAGATTTCAATGTTGAAGTCCTTGACAGCAGGGGAAGAAGAAAGATATTCTCTTCTGGCTTTTTTCTTGTTTCAGTTTTGTCTTTCTATTTTTAAAACAAAAAGAAAATTTTGTTGCTAAAATTCCTTGAAGCTTCAATATCACTTCCTCTGTGTAACCAACAGGGTGAGAGCTTTCTAGGTTTTAATTTGGTCAATAATTGCATAGTTTTTCCAGTGGTAGGTGAACTATCAACCCATTAGCTAAAAAAAAATTGTTAAAATTCTGTTTTCTATTTCACTGAGATATTCGTTTCAGTACGAAAACAGCAGGATTTTAACCTTCACAGTTTTTAAGTGTTGAGAGGATTCTTAAGCTTGTAGGCACTAGGTTCACAATGTCATAAAGAGGAACAAAAACTGTTTTCAGATGTTAGTATCACATTGTTCAGAATAAGAATGTATTTTACATAAAACAATAACTGGATTAAAATAAAGAGGAATAAAACCCTACAAAATAACCCTAGGAAATCTGCTGGAGAAGTCAAAATCTTCCTCTTCCGCTGAAGTGGAATAACATAACTATTAGATCATGCCTTTTATCTATTCCTTTTGTCCCTGGATTTTGCTGTACAGCAATGTAGTTTCAGTAGAAAGCATGTAGGGCTTACAGCGAGGTCCTTCCCCCCCCCCCCCCAACTTACTAGTGTGGCTATTTTATTTGACATTTTTGTTTTTCAAGATGAGGAACAAACTGAATCACTTTCCATTCAATATATCTCTTTAGCAGATTGTTAGCCACATAATGTCAGTAAAATTCTGGCCTCCTTACCTTTATCTGTAGTTGTGTTTTAAGAGTGTGCACCATAAATCACTGTAAGCACCTACAGAGGTCTTGTCAAGAGAAAGTTTTCAGATTCTGGATACCAGCTACGGGGGGCTTCCACTTAGTCTACTATCTTCCTTGTGTAAAAATGTCCAAAGAGATCCTTAGAAATAAAAAAAATAACCAAATAATCAATTTTTTTTTTATTACCTTTCACTTAAATTAAAACATTTTCCCCTTTCACTTTAGTAGAGTACAGAAGAATAAAAATATGCATGCTGACATGCTCTATAACTGCTAAGAATTCAGCCATTGAAGGTTTATTTTGAAATATTTGTTTTTACATGCAAAGAAAATACAGTGAAACAAAAATAAAAGGCAAATAAACAAGTACACTGAATAATTTAAGATCCAGAAATAAAGCACATAACAAACACTAGAGCAAAATCTTTTCTCTCAAAAATGTAGTAACACTTTTGAATATTTAATGTTCTTTTAATGCCTTTCTACCTGCACTAGAGCTATTAGTATTAATACAAATTGCAGCTTCTGAAGCCTCAGATGTTACATTCAAAGCTCATTTTCTGATGTCATTAAAACATGGCTTTTTGGAAAAGTGATTTACTTTATTTCTAAAATACTACTCACAAGGATGTTTTGACATAATTAAGTCAATAACATTACTTAGAACCTCCACATAAAAGTAATTATTTCATTGTCAAATATTATCATGATGAATGTAGACTAATGATGCAATTTTCTTCAATTACAGTTGTTTTATGAAAATTGTGTTTCTGCATATAAACCTTAAAGACTTACGATTTCTTAAAGGTAGAACTGAAGGAAAATAAGTCCATGGTTTGGTAAGAAACTGATTATCTATGCACTCCCCCCATCTTGGGAAACTCACGATGAGTATTTAAAAAATGAAAACACTGCTTTTCTTGTGGTTCCAAATGCTTTCCCTCCCTTTGCTTCACAAAATTAAGCAGAAAGCAAGCTGCAAGCTCTTTTTCTGTTTCACATACTGAAATAAATAGTGCACTTTAATTATAGGGGTATAACCCACTCTGGTGAAGTCAATGCCATGCCTAGGCCCTTTGCACAATGAAGATATTATACCTGAAATTTAATAGGAGAGGTGACAAGCTTTTGGCAAGTCTTATGTGGGATTACAACATGCCATGTGTAATGCTCTCTGAAATAAGCATTACTGTCTTTCTGCTAAGGGTGCTTAAAAACCTTAAACTGACAACTCCTAGAGCTGATCCAGATTTCAGCAGTTCACCCTGTGTGTAGGGCCTAATTAAGACACTATAGGCTTAAAACTGTTCTTCTGTCTTGAAGTGTATTTCATGTATACAGGTACATGTGGACTTATTTTATACTGTCCCCTGTCCCTGGTAGTCCCTAGCACCAGAACAGCCCTGGCAGGAGCAGAATAAGCCTCTCCTAGTTGGCAGGGGCAGACTTGGCCAGTTGGAGGTGTTTGTAGATGGCTGGAGCTGGTTCCCCCAGCCCTCATGTGACTATTGCCCCTCAGATGGAGCAGTTGCTTACTGAGGGACTGTAGCCAGACAGACTGTGGGGTGGGGAGAACAATAACTCTGAGTCATGGAGTTAGTGAGAAAACTTCCACCACTCCCACTGGGCCCCCAGGGGCAGCCAGTTGGTGGGATGAGCGGGTGAGAGATGCACCCTTGGAGGAGATTAGCACCAGTCAGGGACACATAACACCTGAGAAGAAAGACTTGTGCTAGTGATGGCTTCTGTCTGGAAGCAAGAAGGGTAGAACAATCAATGAAGATGAAGAAGCGATAAAAATATTGCATGAGGACTCATGCAGTGATGTCAAAAAACACTGTTTTCTTTATACCTCTTAGAATATGATTTTATTGTTTATGAGATTTCCTGAGGTCGTGGCTGAAGCTGAGATATAAATACAAGCCAAATTGTTCAGAGATACCTGCAGAGCCAGAAATCAAAAGACAGCAGTCAGAGACTTACTCAGGTACTGTCACAGGCTATTTCAGGTAAGGCAGCAGTACAACTATGTCCAGACCTCCATTACAAAAATAAGTGGATAGAAGGGTTCTTTCAAGAATTACATGTGCTTGCTATTTGCCTTCTGAAACGCAGCTGTCAGAGAACAAATTGGAGAGACTGAAGGTTCTGCTGCTTATCTGTTACCTGATATCTCCTGCTGAGGAATTAAACCATGTTTCAGTTAAACTACAAGAAAAAAACAAAATGCCAGACATTTTCCGACTAAAGAATTGTAAAACCTCAAACTTCTATTTCACATATTGCCATAATTCCTAGTTTGGAAGACCTTGCTGTTAAAGCTTAGAATCTAGGAAAGTAGAATTTGAAGAATCAGAGAAGAATTTCCAGATTTGAGTCCACATTGCTTTTTTGATTGGCCTTTTTTCTACCCATCCAGTTTTTGCTTTAAACCATCTAGTCAGCCTATCATGCTTAATTTGGAATGATGGCCTGTCATTAAAAATTCCTTTGATAAATATAAGTTATTTACTACTCCCCACCCCCCTTTATATTTCCCCAAATAATAGCTGTTGCACAATATTTTTCCATTCCCAGAAGCACTGGCAACCCTATCCAGGGCTGCATCAGAAGTGTGGCCAGCAGTTTGAGGGGAGATTATTCTCCTCCTCTACTCCAGTCTGATGAGACCCCACCCACAGGACTGCATCCAGTTCAGAGGCCCCCAGTACTTAAAATATCTGAGCTTGTTAGAGAAGGTAGAGAGAAGGGCCACAAATATCATCAGAGGGCTGGAGCGCCTATCCTAGGAAGAAAGGCTGAGAGAGTTGGGGATGTTTAGCCTGGAGAAGGGCCCAAGTAGACCTCACTGTGGTCTTTCAATACTGCAATAGAATTTATAAGAAAAACTGAGAAAGAATGTTTTACTAAGGTCAATACTGAGAGGACAAGAGAATTTAAACTGAAAGAAGTTAGATTTTGATTGGTTATATGGAAGAAATTTTTTACAGAAAGAGTGTGGTGAGACAGTGGAACAGATTGCCCAGAGAAGCCATGGATGCCCCATCACTGGAATTGTTCAAAGTCTGGTGGGATGGGGCTTTGAGCAACCAGGTTGGGTAGAAGGTGTCCCTGCCCAAGGCAGAGAGGGTTGGACTAGATGATCTTTAAAGGTCTCTTCCTACACAAGCCATGATTCTATGATTCTATGATATGACTGATCAAGCTTGTATGAGTGCTATTCTGTAAAAGTGGTGACAAGAAAGACTGAGAAACAGTCTTTAAGAAGAAATCTCCTTAAGAGAAACATGCAAAGAAAACATGAGAAACATGCATGTTTTCTTAAAAACATTTAAGAAAAGATGAATGTAAACTGAATCTGAACTGCAAAACATAAACAGAAAACCAAACAAAACAGAAAAGAAATGCATTGCTCTTTTGTGTCATGTTTAAAGCATTAAAGATAGTGACAAACTGGAGATAGTACTGTGAAGAGCCACTAAAGAGCACAGGACACGAGGGGTGACTGAACAACTTGAGGAACAGATATTTAAAGGGTGATTTAATAGTAGTGTTGTACTGCTTAGAGGGTACACAGAACAGTGTTGGACTCGTTGTGGGGGTGCAGAGTGAAAGAACAAGGGACAGAGATCACAAAGTGTACCAAAGGAAATTCTGATTAAATAAGAGGGTGAGGGCAACAAAGAAAAAACAAAACAAAACAAAACAAAACAAAACCACAATAAGAAAGGTTAAGAAGTGGAATGGTTTGTCTAGAGATACTGCAGAATTTTCATCTGTGGAGATGTTCAGCGTACAGCTAGATAAGGCTTTGAGTAATCTGATCTAATCATAAGGTTAGCTGGGTTTTGAGCAGGATGTTCAAAGAGAGGATTACTTTCAGTAGACCCCTTCAAACCATTCTTTTTCTGTGATTTTATAATTCAATATTTTTTCTGTAGGTGTAGCATAAATTATAGATAAGGGCAGCAAAAATATAAGTTAGGAAAAAATTGTGTGGACAGCAGAAGTAAGGTCAATAATCATAAATTTCTTAATACGTGTTCAGAGGAAGTGAAGTAGTATTGTTAGCAGAGATACTAACTAAGAAGCAATAAGAAAGGCATTAATAATTCAGATACACTAGACATAAGCAAATAAATTTGTTATGTGGCAAAAAAAAATACAGTTATCTTGATTAAAAAAGAATTATATTTCTATTTAACTGGATGAATAGTAAACATTCTGAAAGTAAAATAAACAAAAACAAAAACAAGCAAACAAAACCAAAGTCAGCAGACTGCTGACCAAAAGGCTATTAAAAGAATGTATCAATGGAAAATATTGATAAGAATGCCCAATATAGGATTTAGGAAACATGTTGTCTATTGAAAAGTAGATGTAATTCAGTCTATGTAATTTGCTCAGAGCAAGAACTGACTTGGTTATTGTCAAAATTATGTTCATAAGAATGGTTACCTTAGTCTTTCTATAATTCCAGAATAAAAGTTCTCATAAGAAAGAGATCTGCTATTTCCTAATCTAATTCACAAAAGAATCAGGAGATGGGGCTGCTACTGCTTGATTTGAAGGCAAATGTGGGCATCAAAGTATGTTTTACTTTGTCCATACACCTGATGTAAATTTGACGCTGCTGGTACAAAGTAGTTTCTATTTTCTGATAGTGGCGCATATCTGAATGAAAAAAAACCCTGAAAACTGCTGTTAGAGATGGAAGTTTGATCAAGATGCAAGTTTGATAGACAAATGGGTATGTGATAGTCAATTCATACAGTGAAAGTTTAAAGTAGGGGATCCTTCGATTCCCCTCTTAAAGTTCCCTGTCTTTGTTCTGCTTTCTGAAATTTGTTGTACCTCCATCTATTACTTGAACAAGGACAAATTGTTCATAAAATATGAAAAATTAAAGAATTACTATATAGCTCTGTTGCATACCCATAAAAAAGTGAAG
Source organism: Callaeas wilsoni (assembly GCA_013398955.1). Lineage (NCBI taxonomy): Eukaryota > Metazoa > Chordata > Aves > Passeriformes > Callaeidae > Callaeas > Callaeas wilsoni. The sequence goes on from VWPU01000469.1 coordinate 466,427, forward strand.
ACTGTGAGCCTCATCCTAAAATATACTAAGGATATAATGAAATCTAATATTTACAATGAGAAGAGTGACTGTGTGGAATTATGTGGGAAGTGAGTACATTTTGTAGTGTAACATGAAATGTGTCTCAATCAGCCCATCATATTAAGTTAAATTATGTGTGATCGAAGAAGTGCTTCAGAAATTCAGAAGGGACTTTAGTATTTACTTCAACAGGAGGAAGCTTCTAATTCGTACACAAAAATGAGTGAGGGGGGAAAAAAAGCAGTTATTTTATTTTTTAATATATTTAAATGACTGATCAAAATCAGCAGAAGTCTTTAATAACACTCCTAAGGGTCATTGCAGATGATTTATAAGAGTGAGTCATTGTCCAGAGGAATAAAAAAAGGCTCTGTAAATGTGTATACATTCTGTCGCAATGTTAAAACAATCAGAATTTTCAAAAAAACCACTTTGAATAGAAGTAAAAATGTCAAAAAACAACACACTTGAGGAACAAGCCTTTTACTTTTAAAAGTTTGTGTCAAAATTCTAGGCAGCAGAAAGCAAAAAAACCAATGTGGAAATTACTGTTTTTGCAAATTTATATTGTTACTGAAATAAACAAAATTTTTGCAAGATATTTCAGTGTTTTCAGCCTTGTTTCTAGGAGACAATGTAGTAGTTTCACTAAAATAGCATAAACTGAAAGTAATTCTATTTTTAAAATAATGACTCTTCACTGTCTTTTCAAATGTAGACTTGGTATTATAATTGATGATGTTCATTGAACTATAAATCGATAATTTAACCTGTTGTCTTGGTTACACCAATGACTTCATAGAAACAACAGAGGTACAAAAAATCCTTCATTTTCCATCAAAAAAAAAAATTAGAATACACCCAAGAGGATTACCATTCTAAAATGTTTAAAGTGCTCATGCAGAAAAACAATAATTTAGAAAGGAGAAATGGCAAAATGTGCCTTTTCTGTCATCTGAATAATATAGTATGAGTCAAGCATGCAAGAAGACTGTGTAAACAAGATAGAACTGTGTTAGTGGTACCCATTTTGAGTGTCTTTAGGGTAATGATTAATTCATTAAAAGATGTGCTACCATTGTTATAGAATGATGAACTGAAAGAAATTTGACATTTCCTTGTCCTAAGTTAGAAGTAGCAGACAGCTATCTTATGAAATGGCTTTAAATAAAATAAATGGTTTGGTATGAAAAATGAATGGAAACAAACCAAAAGTATGATTTATGAATGAAGGAGATTATTCTGTTTATACTACGTTTCTTACAGGAAAAAATGGGAAGATTTATTGTGTTCCACTATAGTCATGAGTCTTGGCTGGTCGTTTTCTCGGCTTGCAGGACAGTTACAGCAAATGTCCTAAGTTAAAAAAGTCAAGGGGTCATGTGAAAGCTATAAAAAACCTAAAATCACTACAAAAAGTCTACTAATCTAGGCAGAAACATATGTAAATATTTTAATTTTTATGCCATTTCAGCAGTTTAAAATTTTTGTCAGCTACATAGGGGGATGGTTTTTCTAAGGTAACTTTTGAGAAGGGGTTAAAAGCATGCAGCATGCAAACTACATAGTGCAGTATATCCAGAGCAGTAGGCAGCCAATGACTTAATTAAATTAATAATTTAGTAACTGATATTAATGTTTGTACTAACAGGAAAACAATAAATTAATATTCCCAGGTGGTTGCATCTAGGCCTAAATCCTGAGAAGTGAAAGAAGCAGAATATCATCAGATTTCCGTTATTCTTTTCAAATTTTCTTGGCTTTGGTATCTATTGAACATAAAGAAAAAGAAGAAGAAAAGGAAAAGAAAAGAAAAGAAAAGAAAAGAAAAGAAAAGAAAAGAAAAGAAAAGAAAAGAAAAGAAAAGAAGAAAAGAAAAGATAAAAGAAAAGAAAGAGAAAGAGAAAGAGAAAGAGAAAGAGAGAAGAAAGAGAGAGAGAAAAGGAAAGAACTCAATTCTTGATGAAATCTGGAAATCTGGATAAAGATGATTTAAAATCTGTTCATGACAAATGCAGAAAAATCAGCAAAAAACAAAATTCAGAGAAAAAATTCCAGCAAAATGCAATGATTTTGAGATTTTCAGTTAGCTGAGTTCAGGAGGGTTTGACAACATAAAAATACTTGAAATACTTTAAGTGGAACTTGAAGAAACATTCATACACACTTTTTATAGTGTCAGGCTTTTCAGAAAATGGCTTATGACTAATCAGTTTGAAAAAGACCTGCAGATGGTTATGTACACATAGCCTGGAAGACAGCTTTGTGTCATTATATGTCTTTAATGGATCTATTTTTTAAAAGATATTGTTTATTAATAAACTACTTATTGCATGAAAGGGAATGTATCTTTAAGATACTCTCCAGTGTAAGTTAGGAGGAGTTATTATGTAATGTGAATACTCATTTTATGCCATGCTGATTTTCTAAAAAGCCCACTGAAATTTACTTCTCTTGGATTCCTTGACTTTGATCAGTAAAGATCATGGCGATCAGCTCTTAGCAAGGGAAAACTCATGTCCTGCTACGGATGACTGCAATCCTATGTTGTGCCTCAGAGGCACACACCTGTGCAAGGCAGCAGTGGCCTATTGCACCTGTGTGACTACCCATCATGAAGATTTATATTTCTCTAGAAAGCACCCAGTGAGGGTAGGCACCTAAGCAACATTTAAAAACACTTAAACAGTATGTGGGTGTTGCTTTAGAGAAGAGGCTTCTGTACTCAAATGATAGAAGAAAAAGGAAAAGAGATGGGAAGGTGGTGTCTGCGATTACACCATTCTGCAATAGCTCTCCACATCTGTATTTGTGGCACGCTTTGTGATTTCACAGTGTGGCCAGTTTGGGATTGATTTGCAAACTAGAAAAAAAATTTTTTTTGGTCTTCTGGGGAAAAAATACAATGGGAGAATTGAGAAACGCTTTAATGTTCGAGGAACAAACAGGAAGAAATTTTCATTTTTAATAGAATTACAATATAGTGTACACACATCTCTTTCATTCAGTGGGAAATCCTGATTAAAATTCTTTTTTACTGTGACATAATGCCAAGAACTAACAAAGAAATAGAAGAAACTGCAAACAAAGTGCAACCTAGCACTCAAGGGAAAGGTTTGATGAGAAAGAACAGCATTACTACCATAGCAACAATCTGTCGTGTGCACAGTTTCTGAGGTTTAAATGCAGCTTTATCAATTTAGTGGGTGAGGGAGGTGCCCAGCTGTAGTATTTTTATGTCTAAATCTTAAACTTTGGCTTCCAGCATTGGAGATATATTTTCCTTGGTATTAAATCTGTTCCACTGAAAACATGTTAAATTGGTTCACTGTAATAAATAAAACAGGTCTAATAAAACAGGTGGATTTAGGCAATGAAAAATTATAATGTAATAGAGACCAATTACTGCTGAAAAGAAAAAAAATTGTCGTGTTGCCATGATAGTAATTAAAGGAAGTGAACATCTAGTGTATGAAAGATAAACTGAAGAGATTAAAATGGAATCTAATCTCATAAGAGGTGAAAAGAAGGGCAGAAACAATGACAAGCCACAAGGTAGGAAATGATTATGGATCATTGCACCTGAGTCACACAAACGCATACATGAAGCTTTGATAATTGTGTTTATTAAGCTCTGTGAAAAATGTGTGTACATGTCATTCATGCACATGCTGTACAACTTCCAGAACAGGGAGCCTGAAATAGAGGATATGCTAGAATTGTAAAAGATTGTGGAGAACTACAAGTCAGTTCTGCAGGTCATCTAATACATCAAAAGGGTATCAGAGTTACTGCACCAAAGCAATCCAAATTCACTTGGAATTTATAGTTTACTAAACGCATCCTCAATGCATCAACACATTGAACTCATTAAATCTGTGCTGTGCTTTTCTCATAATTGGAAGTTTCAGTAAAATTAATTCAGCTTCAAAACACAACATTAAAATCACCTTTCACAACATTATCAGTAATATTCCGCTAACCTGTTGATCGCTGAGCGTTGAATAGAAAATTAATGTTTTGGCCATGAAAGGCACTAGTCAAGAAGACATGCAAAATCCCATATGAGACAAGTCTTTGGGATATATAATTGCCTACACTTTGGGATATATAATTGCCAAAATTAATCCTTATTCCTATCTTGTAGACGTGATGAAGTGTATAAAATATGTGTCTCTGTGTGTGTGTGTGTGTGCGTATGTGTGTGTTCATGCACTAGCATCTGTATGCATAAATTAACTGACACACAGGACTGCTTTGTGTGAATATTTTGTGAAAAAATTGCAAGGCAACATTCTAAATTGAAGTGACAACAGATTTTTTTAGAAGAGAGCAAATCAAAACCACAGATGGAACCTGTACCATTTTTTAAAGCATTACATTTGAAATAAAAGACAGCTTTTACTTGTTGTAAGATATAAGCCAATTTGCCTTGCAAGGCCAAGTAAGTATTTTTAATCATGAAATCTGTGAAGGGAAGGAAATTGTTTCGTTTAGTTCCTCTCTTTACATACATTATCAATAAAAGTGAAGGAAATGGACCTTGATTTTTATCCTCTTTCTGCTATTGAAATAGTTTTTATAAAGATTAAATATTTTAGTGGCAAAAATAATCTTGATACTTTTTTAAAAGTTCATTTTTTCAGAATAAAAATTCAATGCATTGTGTACAATGAACACTTGTATTTGGTCTACTGGATACTCTTACAAAACTGTGAACCTTGTGGTGATTCATACACAGAAATAGGTGTATGTAGATTCATTGGTATACAGAGCACAGATATATGGTTCCATATCCCATTATATTAGGCTATGTAGGAACTTAGGGATTCATTGATCTTTTATTTTCCCAGCTTGTGCTTTAGACAAATATCCACAGTTTTTGCTAGTGATTATACTGTTACCATTAGCTTTTTATCATTGTAGCATAACTCTGCTTAGATAGAGATAAATTCATTAAGGTCAGTTTGTATAATCATCCTTAAGAAATACATGCTTCTCTGAGCAATCCCATAATGTCTGTAAGCTATCTGGAATTATAAAGAGGATTTAATTTAAATATACCTTAATTTTTTTTTTTTTTTTTTTACCCAGGACAAGGTAAAAACAGTGCAAAATTAAACAATAATAATAATCAATATCATCATCTAAAGTAATAGAAAAAGAAAATGATATAATAATGTAAAAGTGCAGTATCAATCCTGGTTTTATCTCACCGGCTTTATTTTCTGACTCAGTGGCCTTACTTGTATCAAGTCAGAGTGCTACATCCCATCTTATGGGGTATCTGACAATTTTACACCTGCTGCTGCAGCTGAGTTCCTATATCATTGGATTCATATTTCCATATTTTCTTTATTTTATGCTGTATTCTGCTGGATTTTCTCTTGTGTGACTATATATGATACACGCAGCCTGGGCCTTAAATTACTCTATTAAAGATATCTATCTAGCTATCTGTCTATCTGTCTATCTATTTCTTCAGAATGTTGAATTCTACAGTTTTCTAGACTTGTTCTTAAATATCCATTCTGAAACTCATGGAGCAGGTTTAGTGGGTTTCTCTGATGTCCTACCCTGCTGGGATATTTTTGGACACAAACCACAATTGTCTGGTATATTTATCTGTGATCTGTATGACCAAAGAATATATCTCATTTAGGCCCCATTTACTTTTTGTGACAGGTGGAAAGAAAGAACTGCAGAGACACTCCAAATTCCAATTTTCAGGCAAAATGTGTATGAAGAGAAAGAAATTGGAGTAAAATAGACAGAGGTGTAGAATTTCAGCAGATTACAAAACATGTCTTAGAACATGACTCCTATATTTATATAGGGAGTGTTTTGCCATTTCCACTGACTGTCAATTTCCTTTTTATGTTTGCTGTTCATTAGCACTTCACACAGTACTAGTTCATCTTCCTGTCCAACTATTCCAAAAGATAGATACTCTGTTTCTGTTGAAAACCTATCGAGAAAATGTTGTTCCCATGAAGTGAAATTTCAATTCTCTCTAACAAAATACTTTATTAAGAACAGGTATTGACAGTTAGAATACTCATCAGTGGGATTTATTTAAATAGGGAAAGAAATAGGAAAGCAAATCAGGCCTTCAATAGAAAGTGAAGTAATTTCTTAAAATTTGAACAATTTTTATATTTGGTTTCTTGGTTTAATAAAATAAAAAATAGAGAAGCTAATTAAGGTCAGTAGGGTTAATCCTCATGCAACCTGTGACAGTGATGTATGCCAGAAGTACTCCTAGACAGAAAGGCAAAGGAAGGAAAAAAAAAGAAGGAGCATAGAGTAAAAGTCACAAAACACAACAAGCTGTAGAGCATCATAAATTACTCCTATGATAAAGGGGGAGGAAATGAAATGTCTTTTCCTGCTTTTATTCAAACACTAGCAAGGTGAAATATAACTTCTGGAAACTCATTTCAGCCTACTAAAATATTGTCACTTTTACCAGCCATGTATAACCTCTGCCTAGTGGAGTATGGACAGTTACTCATTATGGTACGATCTCTTTCACTTCCCCCATTAATTCTAAATAACTATATATTCTTCCTACACACCCCTCTGTTATGAAGCCTAGAAAGAAGAAAAATTAAAACAGAATGGGGCAGGATATCAATATTTTTTTCCATAACCTCAAGAGATTTTATCTTTTTGCAGAAACTACCAAATTGCTGCAAGAAACAGCACAACGTGTCTCTGTTTCTTGCCATGGATATACTTCCACAGTGGAGGAGGTATTCCACACCATATTTTGGATTCCCAATGCCAAGCCATTTCCCCCTGTAGTGGTTCAAAGGAGCAGAAGAAAAAAACAAATCAGTCGTAGACACTAAAGTAAGAGATTGGGTGTGGGTTTTTCAGTTCTTGAGGCTAGAGGCATTCTAATTTGCTTTCAGTGTGAGACCCGAGGGTGCATCTTCTTACATTCTCCTTAGATTCAGCTAGAAGGGACAAAAAAAATGTACAAGCAGGTGGGATCTGTGATGTGTGTGTCTCACCATCCAGAGGATCAGGGACCAGGACTGCAAGAGAGCATGCATGATTCACAGTTAAGATGTCACCAAAGAGTTGAAAAAAACAGATAATGTTTCTCAAGATTTAACAAAGACCAGGAATTTCTCCACCGTGTGAATGATACTGCTAAGGAATTTTGCACTAGAAGAAATAACATATCCCAAAATGCAAATATTGCTTTGAGAAAGAAAAATCTACATTTATATTATTTGGTTTCTACAAGTTTCTGTATACGTGAAAGAGAGTAATTTCCTATGCAGGATGACTATCCTAATTAAAGTGTGCAGAAAAAAATGAATGAAAGCAAAAGCACGACAGAATATCTTTAAGAATACAGACATGAAAAACATAAACTTGTTCTTAATGTGAACTACCCAGTGTTATGACTCACTTTGTAGTTCAGGCAGCACCTATTATGTAAGACTGTTTATATTTTCCAAACCCTTGTTACTTTTTTCATGGCCTTTTATTCAGCCTACACCTTTAAAAAAGTCTATAATTTATTCTGTAAAACATTCCAGTTGGGTGAATCAACTAAAGATAACACCCTAAGTCTCCCTTTGTCTGTTTATTTATGTAGGGATTGACTAATTCAAAATCTATGGAGAAATATTGTATTGACCCTACAGCTCTTTGCTCCCAAGCAAATTATCTAGTTGTTTTTCAGTGATGCAATCTATTAATGTTTTGTGTCTCCTACATTCCTGACTGTGTAATGGTCCAGTTTCACACAGAGGAAATGGTAGCAACTTTTCCCAGAATGCCCTGTAGCCTGATGGTTAAGACCTTTCCTGGACTTCAGGGAGGTTGAGTCTTCTCCGAGTTTTGGAGAAAAAGAGAACCAAGGTTTCACATTACTGAGCACAGAACCCTAGCAGATTTCTGTTATATAACTGATGGATATCAGCACCAGCTACCTTTGATAAATGCACACATTCAGTTCAGTGCCTACTGAAGGACACTCATCAATATCGAGCATTTCTTCCAGCTAGCTCTAGGCAGTGGTTCATTTAACACACAGACTGTTTGGCTTATGCTTTGGATTAGTCTGACTTAATGGACTATCAGGGGAACCCAGGTGTAGTCAGCTTACAAGGTGTCATGCAACTCAAGTACTTAAATATTAAGTCAAGCTTAGTTATCCTTTTAAACAAAAGAAAAAAATAGGGATTTCCAAATAAAAAATAATTCCCTTCTAAAATTACTACCCAAAATAACTTAGAGAAATTCATCTCTGTAAAAACTGCTTCCCTTTTTTAGCTGTCTAAAATTAACTGACATGAATTGTTTGGTTTTGGTGGTTTGGAGTTTGTTTGGTTTTTTTAAAGTATGATGTCTAACTTGTATGTTCCAAAGCTTGAGTCAAAGTATTATATAACGGATCTCAAGCCTTAAAACAAAGTTTCTGATGAGCCAGTATTGATAAGCAAGATCCAATATAATTTCGGTTACACAAGATACAAGAATTCATTTCCAGCTTAGATAAAACAGAGTAATATGGGAGAGATATAATTTGAGTAGCTGCTTCCTCATAACTTCAGGCCTAGCAAGAGACACAAACCTCCAGTCTTTAAATCTCCTGTAGTTTGCAGAGTGCTCAGTACCTGTTTGCCACATTTTTCTTGTTGATAGTTTTGGCTTCTAAATTTCAATATTACTGGTGTCTCATTGATTTTGACTAAAAAAACCCCAAAAAACCCAAAAAAACCCAAAAAACCACAAAAACTGTCTTGGGGATAAATTCAGGTTTAACTGACTTCTGTGTGATTAGTTGCTATTTTTCTAACTATCTGTATCTGTGGTGTCTTTTCTCTTGTTTGTTTACTGTATCAGTCATGTCCTCATTTTACATTGTCTCACAACTACTTACAGTATTCATCAACAGCAATCAAAACCTTGATGAAATCTGTATCTCTTTGTTTCAACATTATTGTTGTTAGTCATTGAAAGGGAAGGCTAAGAAAGAGAAAGAATCCAGTATGTGATTCTCTCATTAAAGCAAAATGGAGTCTCAACAGAAAGAATTGTTTTACTTTGGAATTATTCTAGAACAAAGTGATTGCAATTTTATAACAAAAAGCAAATATGTTGTTTATGCATTAAGTAGATATTTTATTTACACTGATAAGTCTAAAGGATTGCTTCATTTCAGATTTACATGCATGAAATAGCAGGCAGCTTTCATTTTAGCTATTAACATAGTTTATAATTACCTGTGGCCAAAAAGAAAATATCTCTTTCCTTACAGGCTTGACTCTATTTTAAACTTATTATGATATTTGTCACTATTCACTGACAAATAAAGCAGATAAGTATGGAAAGTAAAAAATTATCTTTTCTGGGATTGTGTGACTTTTACCTTTAGGCTGTTTACATTAGATTACACAACATAGTTTATTTATCTTTTTGGTTTAAGAAAACCCCCAAGTTCAAGTGTGAATAGATTTGGGAAAAGGGAAAAATACAGATATTTTGAGTTTTATGCTTATAGTTAAAAGCAGTTATTATATACATGTGTGTGTATACAAAGTATATTTTGGTTTAATCCTTTAAATTTTTTAAGGCTTTCTTTTTTCAAATCAATGTACTTGTCAAAGATATTACTACAGTCTTTTCATGAAGAAGTCATTCTATAGGTATTACCACAATCTTTCAGTGAAGAAAGCATTGTAATACCTTTAGGTGCATGAAAGTTTCTCCACAAAAAATGTCCTATAATTTTTGTTTGCCTATCATTATTACTTTGAAATGTATGTAATGGTTTTTTGTGCTATGATGTGGAACCATCACTGGTAAAGGGAATAATAAATTGCAGTGCTTTTGGTCTATTCCATTTAACAGACAGAATTTTTCTCTTTTACTTGATGGTTTTATTCCTTCTTTTTATCTGCCCTGAAGACTGACACTTTTCTTTTATTCTTAATTCTGTCTGATGACTTTTTCATTAAAAGGAGAAAAGAAGATCCTGTAAAGCATTTTTCTGAGCCAATTACTGTTTTGATACTAGACCGCAATGGCAGAACACCTGTTTTAGTAGTAATTGAGCTGTTGCTATTGCACATATTGGAAAGTTTTCTGTCAATTGTGGAGGCTAAGAGAAAGGGGAAAAAAAACAAAAGCCAACTAATTAGAAAGCCACTATATATTTACTTGATTTTCTGGTCATTATGAGAGAGGAAGGTCTGGAAAAGTGCATTTATAGCAGAGTATTTGAGAGATTTTTAATTGTGTTCTGAAGTAATCATTCTCCTTTCTCCTCATGGCTGGTCAGTGTATGGAGTAAGGCAAACTCTAGGAATTACCTCTTAAGGGGTTTTTGTGTCCATCATTGTCCTCTTTCTAGTCTTTCTGTGGATTTTTAATTTCCACGTGTCCTACTGTAGGTACTTCCTTTACATAAATTCCTCTAAATTTGCTCCAGATTTAACTTATTTTCATTGCACATGAACAAACATCTGTCTTTTTCTAAGTTTAATTTTGGTTCATAGGATTTTAAAGGAAACTTTTATAGCAATAGTTTACTTCTGCCTGCAGCAGAGTTTCTCTCTTTTTTATTATTATTGCAGCAATATTTCTGACTTATCAGACAAGTAAAAGAGAACATATTACCATTGTAGTTATCAATGAAAAAAAACAATGAAAGTCTTAATTAACTCTGTAGTTTTACTAATTACTAGCTAGAATAGGTATGTACTTTCCACTTTATTAAAAACAAACAGAGTAAGACTGAATATAAATGAAGAAAAAGGAAATTCTGTAGTGTTGCCTCATAACCAAGCCTGCCGTTTCAATATTATGGAGATATTTGTGTCTGAAGAAGCAATTGAAGGGTAATCCAATCTTGATATGTTCCTTAAAATCATATTATTTTCATTTTGTATAAGTTTTAGTTTACCTTGATTCTTCTCTGCAGAAATAATATGAGAAAGAAATCTTGCAAGTTCTGGATTATTTAAATCATACCTCAAAATCTTTTACTCGTTTGGAGCTAACAGCTCCCATTCACCAGTGAAGTGAGCCTAGGTAGCCTTGATAATTCTACACCCATACAGTGCACTTTTTCTTTGGGAAAAGAGGAAAGTAAGCAAAGAAAAAATCTAGTCTGTCATAAATTTAGAAGTATAGAAATACCTATTAAAGCCTGAGTGAGTTGTCTTAAGCTCTCTATATAGTCAATAAAAAGAGACACCTTCAGAACACAGCTCATCTTATTCTATCTCTCTGTGATAAATTAAAAGACTCATTTCCAGGAGATGGAAATATCTTTTTAAAACACAGCTGTTCTACTGCCTGAAGAGTCACAGAATTTCAAAAACATAAAAGAAACAAGTAAACTTTAGAAAAAGAATGGATATCTGTATCTCACATCCCTTTCCTTTTTGATTGATATTATCTTTACCAAACGAGTAAAGACCTCAGAGATGATAATTCAATTTTAAAAATACCCACACCCTAAAATGCTTGAGATATTATTGAGCTTACAAGTTACCTGTTTAGGATCTGCAGATATGACACAACACCCAAAGGAGATTCATCCTCTTCGGAAATGATAACTGGAAAAAGGAGGAACAACTTTGAGCATGTTAAATGATGTTAGATACATTTAACGTGTGATTAGGCGCCTGGTGGGACTCAGCATGCCATAACTTCATGTGTCTACAATGCCTTTATGTGAACTACTTGCTTGAGGTCTCATTGTGCTAAACAAAGATTAAGGGAAGAAATCACCCATAAGCATTTAGTATCCTTTTACACATTCTAATATATGAAAGATATCATTTGACTTGTGTGACATCTTGATGACACAAGTATTAAGAGAAAATCATAGCCCTTGCATATCTTAGATAATCTAGGATATTTGAAATGGCACTGAAATTGTATGTAATTTGTTTAAGCTATTAAGGTATTTGTACCATGTATGTATGCACATATATATGTTTGTATATACACTCTCATATATGAAGAAACTCTCAAAATAGCCTAATAATATTGTGTGGATTAGCATATAATATTTTATAGTTAAAAAAATACAGGAAGAAAGAATGTAAAGCATGTGTGTATACAAAAAAATATATTAGTATACACTGCTTTGTGTTTGCAGAAAAATGGGAAAAAAAAAATGATGAAAAAAAGATAAAACTTAACACTACCTGAGAGATTGAAATGTTAATAGTTACTGACTCCAGCAATTGGCCATTTGCAAAAGCAGCAGGGTTCTTTGCTGAGGACAGGTTTGTGCTACCCACCCCTCAACCAAAGGGGAGGAGGAGAGTTTTATGTGTGTGGTGATGAAACCCCTGCTCCGAATAAAACAGAGGGAGTGAATACCCACCACCAGAGGCTACAAGCTGGGATTTGAGCCAGATAAGGGAGAAGGCTGATAAGAAGCAGACCCTGCAGAGGCCAGATAGTTGGTTTTTTTTTTGTCATGCAATGTCCTCTCTTACACAACTGGCTCACTCACACAACAGTTTATATTTACAAACACTGATTGTTCAGTGTCATTACTCTAATCTGCTCTTAGGGATCTTTAAACAAGAACCTGAGTTACCCTTGCCTACAGGGCCGGGTGGTAGCTTAAATTTACATAAGGGATTATTTTTACACTTTTTTCCTCCTTCTTTTTCCTGCTACATTTCAACCCATTTAGGAAATTATTTCTTTGGTGTTGTACCCATGTTCGAGGAAAGTACTAATCACACTCATGGGTAATATAAATCTAATAAATGACATCTTTCATGGACTTGTGGTGCAGAAAACAGGTATACTGCTGAATATGTAATTCTCAAAGAATTTTGCGAAAGCAAGGCAACTATCACTATAGAAATACTGAAATCCTTTGTCACATTCACTAGGGACAAAAGGGGCTCATGTAAAAGAAAAACAACAGAGATGCTTTTTGAGACTTGTAGACTCTTGATATGGTTTGAAATGCTCAGTGTGTCAAACTTATTGATCAAATCATCCTAAAAAACTATTACATTCTTTGAAAATAACACAAAACCCTTGGTAATATGTATTGACTGCCCTTTTATACTTTGAAGTCACAGACTGCTTCCTCATGGTGCATTGGCTTGCTACTTATTTTTCCTTGTAAGACATATTGGCAACAAACATTAACTCATCAGGACCAGGCCAGTGATACTGAAGTTGGAATGAAACGCAAATCTTTTTTCCCACTAGCCTGTAAAGTGTGCGCGTGTCTTTATGTGTACTCATGCATCTATCTGTAACTACATATTTTTACTTTTGAAATGCATTCTAGCAATGCTAGCAATGTCAAATTCACTTCATGTGTGCCTCATGCTATACATTCTACTCTCAGGTTCTGGCCACAGCCAGGATTTAGCACATCCATTGGTTTTCCCAGAGACATTTGTGATGATAAAAGCTCTTTTTTCTTTCTACACAGCTGATCTGCTAAAGTGTTAAGAGCAGCTCTCTAGGTTCCCCCTATAGTCACTAAAACCAGGCAAAGTCCTCTGAGTTAGTCCCTGACCTGCTATATAAGCACACAGTTGTGGATTTTAGACAAAGGGGTAAGATGAAAAGTACATATAAAAAAAGAGATGAAATGCAGAGGAGAGGAGGGTGGGGAAGGGAGACAAAAGAAGTCAGGAAGAGAAAGAAGAAAAGGAGGAAAGTATGAAGGAAGGAAAGAAGGAAAGGAAAGAAGGAAAGAATGAAAGAAGGAAAGAAGGAAAGAAAGAAAGAAAAAGAAAGAGAGAGAGAAAGAAAAAGAAGGAAAGAGAGAGAGAGAAAGAGAGAAAGAGAGAAAGAGAGAGAGAGAGAGAGAAAGAAAGAAAGAAAGAAAGAAAGAAAGAAAGAAAGAAAGAAAGAAAGAAAGAAAGAAAGAAAGAAAGAAAGAAAGAAAGAAAGAAAGAAAGATGTGATTTGTTGATAGGTTTCTCATTTTCTCTGCAAATTAGTTATAATGTGCAGTCTGTTCTTGCAAACCTTTCTGGAAATTGGTTAAATGGCTTCAGAGGTCTTTGCTGATCTTGATCTCCTCCTACAGTCTCTGCCCACTTTTCAGCATCATTCCTGCACTTACAAGTACTGTGTTGTGCTTATTTCCAGAAACAAGAGTAAAGACATTTGTACTTGGTGGGAAAAATGCTGCCCCTACCTCCACATGGCCCCCTTCTCCAGTCACAACTTATTCTTTCTCAGAGTTGTTATTACCAATCATCCTTGGCTGGCTCCACAGTCATCCAGCTATTGGCCCCTATGTTCTGGGATTCTACAAGACTGATCTCCATGCTGTCTCCTTCCAGTGGCTTTATTAAAGCTTCCCTATGGAAATTTATCAATAAAAATGGTATTAATATCTGTAACTTCTAATTAGTGTGTTGGCATCACAAGCAGTACTTTATAAAGACATTAGGCATTAAAATGCAGACCATGGTATCTGCTGAGCTTTTCTTTCCTGGGAATCTAGACACAATGGAGCCACATCTAGCTGTAACCACTCTGCAATTATTTCTTTCAAAGTTAAGAACAAAATGTACTCATTTGACTTTTTAAATTTGTTTAGGTTTCTTTTGGCTTAAACGATTCCCCATAGGGCTTTTATCATTAATTTTTGCACAACAAATCAATACACAGGATTGTTTCAAAGTCATGGTGGCATTTTCTGGAGAGTCTAGATGTTCACTAGAGATTACCTTGCCCTAGGTAGTCTATTTGCTTCTTGTCACAACATTTATAGACAACCTGTCTCTAGCATCATCATTTTTGGGAAAGTAATTTTTTGTTGGTAGAGGTTGTTTATATTTGAACTTTGGCCAGGTAGCACCATTAAATACACAGTTTAGACCTCTTTCTATGTCATAGATGCTTAACACAGATTAAAGTGCAGCTTGAAAAAATCAGCTGGGTTTTAAACTGAACCTGCAGACACAAATTCTGCAAGATATTTAACTAAATGCTTTGCTTCTTTTCCATTTTAAATGTAAAAACCTAACTCCTTTTCTCTACTGGCAAAGTGATGAAAGAGATTATTTTGAAAAACACAGTAGTGAAATGCCCTTAACAGCAAAATACTAAAAGTGGAAATATCTTTTCTCTGTGTTAATCTTCAGTTTATTTCTAAAATTCTGGAATTCTGCTTAAACCTTGCGTATCAATTCTAACCACATCAAAGTTGCAGGGATTTTTTTTTTCTCTTTTTTTCCCTCTTATTTTTATAAGTATGACTTTTATAATGATTTTCATTTTTGATAGTTACACACATTGTTAAATATTGCACAGTCAGCATTAACAGAAGAACATGCTTTTAATGCACAGAACAAGTGAGAAATTACTTCAGAATGAGAGACATATGCAGCAATAGAATGAATACATTGTCATCTTGTTCTGTAAAGTGTATGTTTCATTTAGAAAATAAATCTCAACATATTAAGTCTAAAAAGATATTCTGCTGCTTTGTGACAGTCTGGTGCAGTCAAGGTATTACTGTCTACAACTCACTTCATGTAAGAATCTAATGATTCTTGTACATTTTAAATTAGCAGATATATTTGGAAAATGATGAAGGGAACTCCTTTAAGGGAGGTTAGAGGTGTAGTATTTGTAAGATGCAGTTTTTGAGAAGGCTGTGTTTGATTTTCTGCTATTACTTGTTTAAATTGCCACACAAGCTATAACAACAAGGCAGAGAATCAAACCAGGGGTCACCATTATACAGGTCACATAGCCAGAGACATAGACAGATGCTTAAAGAAAAGGAAGAACAACAAAAGCAGAGGCGATATTCCTTCTAATACTCTTCCGTTTTTTCTCTCATTTTCACTTAAGAGGATTTCCTGAGCTTCATCTTGTTTTTCACGTTTTGTCTCAGTGTTGGGGCTTCTTTTGGTCCAACATGGTCTTTTTGAGCGTACATCATTCGTTGCATCCACAAGGAATTCTCTGTAAGGAATTCACAGGATTATTATGTACTGAGTGAAGAAATACTTACTAGGTTTTTATTTATTTAAATGACAGTGTGCCTACCTGAAGATTGGCAAATGTCTTTTTTAGTATACCAGTGTATGGCCTTCTGCTGCCTGACATCATGGAGCCATTTCTGAGAAAACTTACTTCAGAATTAATTGTGTGTTAACTGATACATCTCAGTGTCAGTGTTTGTCACTACTGCTCCAGGATCTCTGTTGATTTCAGAATGTAGCTTAAATGTATATTTCAAATTCTTGTTCCTTTTGTGGGGAATATTTCTATTTTAGTTTTTAATCATTCATTGGCTATGCATTTTTCGTCAGTTTTGCAGAGAATATTTTAAATCCTCAATATGAACATCAGCTGCTACCGAAGTGGTTATATTTTTCCTTCTGTGATGCTCTCACAGCTTTGGCTGGCAGAGCTACTGAGAATATATCCTCCTATGCATTCTGAGTCAGAGTAAATTTTCTTACATGTGGCTCAGTAAAGCCTTAATTTAAAAGGCAGTAGAAAGCTACCAGTAGAGTGTAGTCAATAAGAAAACCTCAGTTCTCAAACAGATTGGAAAAATTATCTTTAGTGATCTTTAGAAGAAGCTGTTAGAGAACCTATTACTACAGGCTTCCATTCAGGGGGAGCTTTGATATGAATTGACCTCTGGGGCCAGCACTAAAGATATTGTCATTATTTGTTAACTTAATATTCTCTTGTTCTAGGTTAACTTCCATTAAGTGCTTTCTATGCTGTTTTTTACCTCATTAAAATAATACATTTCCATGAAGCTCCAAGATTTACAGTACAAATTCACAGATTTCTCAATCTGACTGTGTTTTGCTAAAGCTCTTGGTAAAAATATGTCTCTTCTGAAGGACTGAGCTTTCCTGCTGATGGAGAAAAGTATGTACTAATATTATTTGCGATTTCAATACCTGAAGTGCAGGTCGTTATGATTTCAATTTGTTTGACTTCATTTGCTATGGTAAAAGAGATTCAATGTTAGTTTTCAAGATGCACTTTAAAACTTTGAGAAGTTTTAAAGGGGTAAATGAACTGTAAAATGTGAATGACTGTTAGCCTTGGATTATGCTGCTTAATTAAACTGATAATAACTGCTGGTCATTTTGAGGTAAAAGCAGGATCATCACTTCAGGTGTATGAGAAATCAAAATGTGGTGCTTAGTTCCTCTAGTATACAGAAAGTAATAAAGAATCTTAATTGATGGTAATCGTGTTTGATTCTAAAAGACTTCTATAATTTCCATATTGATTAAAAATATTTCTTTTTTCTTCCTGGATTATTGTGTTTGTTTCTCTTAACTGATGTTAACAATTATAGCAACCAATGTTCCTCTGTAACAGTAGCTTTCAACCTCCTTTGGCCCACGGATCCTGGCAGAATTTAAACTGGACTCTTTATAAAAAAGTTAAATGAACTGGCATTTGGATTAATTGATTGTTTTTCTTACTTGTCTTTCACAGACTCCATTTTTGTTTTTCAAAAGCCCTTACAGGTCCATATAACACTACTTTAAAAAACATTATTCATACTCTCCATAATCAGGTAATCAAATAATTCAATCCCATTCTTTATCAAAATTTCAGTTGCTCTTTCCATGTCTAGAATTGAATGAAATCTAATCCCTTTTGTCTGAGTGACAATTTGGAATTAGGGCCTGAATTCACCATCTGCACCTTCTATTAGCTATTTATACATATATCTCCCACGTCCATCTAGGCTTTGGGCATAGCATCATTCTGGTTTAATTTCCCATAGGATATAATGTAATAAAAAAGTAGTCTTGGCAAAGAATTGTCTTAACATTAAGTGAGGACTAAAGCTATCTGCAAATAGCTAAATGTCTCCAGAAAGTATTTTCCAGTGTGTGATACCTTTGGTGATGTCTGTATTGTGTGATTTGACCAGTGCCAAGTGTAGCCCATGTCTGACAGATACAAATTCTTGCCTCACTTGCTGCTTTCCATTGTCTAATGGCCTCCATAGAGATCCTGTCCAAAGTGCCGACCTCTCTCAGAAGGAGGATGTATGAAATGGCCCACAATGAGGCAATTAAATCCGGACGCTTGTTTAGACACAAAAGATTAGCAGCAGATAATAGAGACACTGTCTGATGTACTTGAGAGGGAAGATCATCAGGGCCATCTTGGTGTCCAGGGGACTAGAAACATGCTTATGAGAAGACATGATGTTCCTCTGATCATTTGACAGGTTTTCACACAAGAAAATCTTTCATTTGTATTTTATTCCATTGTATTATATTGTCTTCTATTACATTTTCTATCATTTTACCTAATTCTCCTCTTTCTTCTCATTCTCATATTCACCCCAAACCATAATTTCCCTTCAGAGAAAATAGAAAGAGTTTCCTATAAAATTAATAAAACATTGAATTGTTTGACAATATTTCATTTGGAGGCAGTACTTTATCATTAAAAAGAAGGAAGGAAAAAAGAAAATATAAAATTTAAAACAATTCACAAGAAATACCTTAAACAAGAACACAGGTTTCAGAAGCATAAAGGTGTTATATCCGAAACTACCATCTGAAAACCACATACTCATATACCATAGATTTTCACATTTTCCTAACTTACAGATATAGTCCTTGGAATGAGCAGAAAATAGACATTTGAACATGTTTCAGTAGTCTAGAAGTATAAGTCCTGGCATTCCTTTCACTCTGTCAAAGTAGCTTCCATGTTTTTCAGCCTGTCTCCATTTCACAATAGAATACCCAAACCATTCTGGGAGCAGTGAAAAGAGCTCACATTTGGCATTGTGCAATATATAATACATGCTCATTGTAGGCATGTGAACTTTTCAATGAGACAGATGCATGCTGGTTGATATTGTTTTCTGCAGCATGTAGAACACACCACTGGCTCACCAACTGCCTGCTTTAGTGTCTTAAATTGATCTATAAAGGCCTTTCTCTACTCCCTACTAAAAGATCCCATCCACACATTTGAATGAATAAATAAATAAATATATGGTTGGAATAAATCTAGCTTACAGGGATATACTAATCTTTGAAGCACAATTGAGGAAAATATTCCAACATTCTTTCTTGGTGAGTGCTTCTACATCTTTTCCCTAAGTGTCCTGGAATGTTTATAATATTTATTTTAATTAAAATACCCACAATATTACACTCTTTAAAATCTCTTCTGAATGGCACCACTATGAGTAACTCTGTGTACGTTACAAAACGTGGATATACTTTACTCATGGCTCTGGTTCCAACTTTGATGATGAGACATATAGCTACTAGAAGTATAGCTATATTTTGATACCTAAATATTAATTGTCTCTTTCTAACCAGTGGATAAGAAACAGACCCCATTCAGGAGCATTAACTTGTCTTTTGATTGCTGGTGGAATTTCCGGATATTTTATCACTTAACAGTATAATACAATTAACATGACTTATTAATGTGCAAAAGGTTTTTTAAGCTCAGGTAACAGATTACGGTCAGCTTTGTTTCATTAAATGTTTTTAAATTTTTTTGAAGTACTAAGACGTAAGGCAAAAATATGGTATGGAGAAATTACTAGAATCTTACTCCTCCATAATGTTGTGACAGTTATATGGGGGGAAATTGTCCTGGGATGTGTATCTATCTTTTACTCTTACAGCTAAATGCACTTCTTATGCTGTTACGTGCTCAGAAATCCTTCATTATGTTTCTTCACAGGATGGTGAGAGCTCAATAGTTTATCCATATACCATAAGAAACATTTCAAGGATGTTTATCAACTGTAACTAAAAAGGATAATACATATTTTTCGTCTATGTGATCAGTAAGAGAAAAGTCCAGGTCAGTGGTAACAAACAGGTATCCTTTAGTACTCATGCTGTAATGAGAGTTCTCCCTTACCGCAGCATTGCTGGCAAGCTAAACCTTAAGGCAGGAAGAGGAAAAAAAAAAGGGGAAAAAAGGCAATTCTGGTTATTCTAGTATTTTTTTCTATGTCATACTGTGGAAACCACAGCTCAGCTTGAAGGAAGGACTAATAAATATTTGCTGTCCTTCCCCACAGAAAGCAAAAGACAGACCAGGAAAGAGAAAAAAGAAAACCACCAATCATGCCTCATATTTTTGGCCCAGTCCTAACACAAATTAAAATGGTGAAGAAAAGGAAAGGCTTTTAACATCTCCTTTCAGGGATTAAGCTGTGTTCTTCACACATTATCTGTTCTTCTTTCTTTTAGATTCCCCTCTACACTTGTTAGAACGATGAAAGCAAAGGAACAATATATGCTGGTTTAGAGCTCTTGTGTGATAACTTTTACTGCCCTTATTCTGATCAGGCAGCATGCTCAAACTTACTGTATACAAACCTTGTAACCTTCTAAAAGTCAGAAGAAGACATGGAAACTAACAAAACCTGGGGCACTCCATTCTGGAGTCTCTTTGAGGCACTTTTGAAGAAATGGACTCTTTTCTTTCCTTAGTTTTGAAATAGATTTCTTAGGTGGTGGAATATTAGTGTAGCATAAAGTCTCAAAAGAGCAATATCAAAGTTATAATTTCAGCTCTAGAAGCATCTTGGAAATAGATTTGGATAGAAATGCTTGGATAGAAAATACGTCTTTAAATAATTAGCAGTTCAGAGATATCTAAGGATTTAGTCTTCGCCGTTTTTCCCTTTTTTTCCTTTATTTCCCGTGCTATGTGGTTGCAGCAAAATTCATATTAAGTATTTTTCTTCTAGCTTTAGTAATACCATAGGGACTAAATATGATGAAAAATTTTGGAGGTTCATCCATCTGATATGAGAATATTTATTTTAGGTTGTGTTTATCATGGGGCAAATATGATCCCTGGTGCACCTTGAAGTCTTTTTCCCTGTTTCTCAGACAAAATAATTTGTTAGATAATATGTCAATTCTCATGCAAGAGTTTTGTTTCAGCAGAAATAAAAAAAAAAGCAAGGAGAGAGAATGTTTATTGTTCCATTCTGAACTTAATATTATCCATTTATGACCATGATCTGCCTAAAGAAATGTATTTTCTTTTATCCTTTTTCTATTTCTAAATGAGGTTAAGGAAATTATTTCTGAAACAGTGACTTTTTAAGATTATCACCTTTAAACCTTTTATAAATTACAGATGATGATGATGATTATGGAAACTCTGTATTTTAGTGTTTTAGGTTTTTTTTAAATAAGTCTATTAGTAATAATAATTTCTTATTGCCTTGGCAATAAATTTTCTACCATGTTAAATATGAGGTAATTCAGTGACCAAAGGACACAAAACAGATTCACTAGTGCTCTTAAAATAGAAGCAATGGATTCCAAATCACTGAACCTTGTAATATATGTGAACTTGAAGAAAAGGCCACAGGAAAAAATAAACCAAAAAGAGTATTTTATGGACCAACATGTAGATAATTAATTGCCACAGGTAATGTAATAGTAACGGCAGCTATAAATTTTTTAACATTGCTAATGATATTTTTTTTCTGCTTTGATTAGAGACATTCTTCTGCCGCCACCTGAACAATTTTTTTGCTAACAAGCTGATGTTTTTCTCTTCTGTTTAGAGAAAGATCAGAGACGTAAACATTGAGGATATAACAGAGCTTTGGATCCTATTTCTTCTGAAAAAAAAAAAAGTATCTGCACGAGGAAATGTTGCTAGTATATTTATTTTTATAGTCAATGAATGAACGATAACTTTTTTTTCTGATTATTAGTCAATAAATTTTAGAGTGTCTGCCTTAGAAAGTCCACTTCTACTCTATAATTTTTATAGGTCTTTGAACTGCACCTCTCCTAATTTATTTTAAAACAATTTGAGCTGATAGCATTTGTACATATGTGGCATTAATCACTGCTTCATTATAGCTGTTTTATTTAAGGGAATATCACCATCAGTCCATTCAGTTAGAAGTTTGCCAAATAAAATGCAAAATTATATGGTGTCCTGGTGAGGGCAGCAAAACATTCAACATACGTGCTCTTAATAAGCCAGTTGCTGTTCTATGCAAACTAATGCTGAAATTGCAAATGAGAGGAATGTATGCTTTTCGCTTTAGCAATGCAAGATAGAAACGTGCATTTTTCCATATTTTTTTTCAATCACTGTGTTTGTCTAATACTAATGATAAAAATTACAGTTATATTTTTTCTTTAAACTTATATCCCAAATTATAATGTGTATAAACACATTTGAAAACAGATTCAGTAGTAATCCCAAAGGACAGTGGAAAAGTTGGAAGCAACCTGGTTTTTTCTTCTTATGTCTTGATACATATAATTAAAAAATACTTGAACTATGTTTGGCTGTCTCCTACAAAACCATGTTATAATTTCTTGCTTTAGAATAACTGTTAAAGTCATTCTTTGAAAAATTATTCTGATTGCCTGGGAAATATAAAATGAGGAAGTGTCCTGAAAGTAAATCTCAAGACCTAAATAAGTAAGAAGACATTTCTTCTTCTTACTTCTCTCCTTTTTAGTGATTCTTCCGGTAAACTCTTCTCTATTTCTCATCTTCTCTCCTTTTTAGTGATTCTTCCAGTAAACTCAAATCATTCATTTTTATTTTAGGTAGAAACAACTATCCAAAATGGAAGTCAGCTACTAGTTCACAAATATTTAGTATTATGCAAAGTTTAATGAATAGTTACGTTTTTTTTCTTCTCTATTGAAATGGAAAGCAAAGCAAGCTACATATCCAGACTTTGTAAATATCTATTCATTTTGCTCATATGAGCTAAATTTGGCTTCCTTGATTTCTCTCAAAATCTGAGATATATATGCTGAAAAAAGTGGTTTACACGATACGCTTTTGTTAAAAGAAAAAATAATATTATGTTTCATGCTGAGCAATAAACAAAGAACATTTTTAGAGAAAAGATGGGATGCAATTATTGTTAAACATATTTTTTAGGTTTATAAATGGAATTATTTCCAACATTCAGACTCAAACTTATCTAAAATATGAATTGCACTTTATGTTTAAAAAATTATTGTTAAACATATTTTTTAGGTTTATATTTGGAATTATTTCAAACATTCAGCCTCAAACTAATTTAGAGTATAAATTTCATTTTATGTTTCAAATCTGTATGTAGCTCTGTGTGATGTAAATGTTTTGATTTTTATGATGTGTGTTCTGTTTAGGAGAAGAAGAAAGTTCAGATTTTTTAAAGTTTTTTAAAAAATAAAAGAAAAATTGAAAGCTTTGGTTTCAAAAATACAAAATATTCAGCAATTTAAAATTATACACAGTTATTCAGTTCTTAAAATATCACTGTGTAGAGGATTACTTGAACATCCATTGCAAGGTTGTTTCTTTTTCCTCTTTTTTAAACTTTTTATTATTGTTTTTTATCTAGCATTATAAACGTTATTATTATTATTATTATATAGCTCTCCTGAGGCTGTTATTTGTGAGGGTGAAGAGGAATAACTGTAATATATTTTTAAAACATGTACAGGTGTAAAGGTGAAAGTTTTGATACAGTTTGCATTCTTTCAAAGTTATTTTTGAGTTACTGCACAACATACTTCTTAAAGAAGGATATTCGTATTATTTGAAAAATTAAGATATTAATATTATACCTATATAAGTAAATAAGTAACCTGATGTAAAAAAGATAGAGTCTTGACTCATATGTGCCAAAATGCTGTCTTTCAAAATAAGTGGCAGGTAAACTGCTGCAGATTAGCTGCTTTCCATAATATTAATTTTTTTTTCTTTTTCTGATTGCTTTTCTAATCACATAATGATTCACCTGAAATTTCTAGCTGTGTTTTTTTTCAAAAAAAAAAAAAAAAAGAGATAACTAATAAACTTTAAATAATTTTAAATTTTAAAAAAAAAATTTTTTTTAAATGCATAAAATTTTAAAAGATTTCATGAGTACAGTTGTATAATCCCCATACAAGAGTAGAATTCTCTCAGAGAGTGTCATTCATCCTCCTGTTTAGACTATTACTGCTGATACTTGTACTTGCTCTCTCATAAAATGGATAGATGGACTTCAGGATAGCCTGTGCGTTAGAACTTCTCTGTGGAAAAGCAGACAAAGACTTAGCAGAGGATTTTTTGACACGGTGCTGCTCTGTGTTCTTTAGTGAAGGGTTTCAGAGAGGTGAGGGTACTAAAGGGATCAAGGTGTGTTAAGAGAGGACAGAAACTTTGTTGCAGAGGGCTTGTTTGCTTTTTGATTTTTTGCAGTTATAGTCTTCACACTAAGAAGAATAGTGTGAGGAAATAGAGAAAAAGAGAAATGAAAAGAAGGAGAAAATCTGCTAATGAAGTCAGAGTTTCTATTTGTGAGAAGTAATAAATCTCATTTCACCTTCCAGTCCTTTCTTTTCTTTTCTTTCCCTATTGAGGTCAGTGGTCAAGATTTCAAGCTAGCTTTGTGGCTTTGAGGAAGACTGAATGAAAAGGATGAGGTAAAATAAAATCAGTCATTGTGGAACCTGAAGGGAAAAAGAATTTGATTATTCCTATCCAAAATAAAGGAGAGAGTGAAAAGTATAAAAAGCCATAAAAAGATCTCTGAAATACTGAAAAGAAACAAAATTCCTCCTTCCTTCCTTCCTTCCTTCCTTCCTTCCTTCCTTCCTTCCTTCCTTCCTTCCTTCCTTCCTTCCTTCCATCATCCATCTCCTACCATTAGTCATTCTGAAGGGACAGTAGCCAGGCCAAGCTGGGATCATGTTCATACATACATCTTCACAGATTGGTGCAAGAAATATATTTACAGCCATTTACATCCAGAGCTATCCTATTTCTTCTCGCTTTATGCAAACCTTTTTTTCAAGACTTGTGGAACTGCCTCAGGCTGGGATTTGCAGATGATATACACAGTGATAGATGTCAGAGGTCCTAACCCTACTATTCATGTTGGGATTTCACTTTCTCTCTATGTCCTTCTTGATAAGATTAAGTTGAGCGTGTGTAGCTGGAGAAAATGGAGCCAAAAGCTAGAGCATAGCAATTACTGTTCCGCAGTCTGTGATGGTTACTAACCTTGCTAACGACAGTGGCACATGCTCTTCTTGAGATCTACCTGACAGAATAGCTGTCATCCCAGGAAAATGAAAACGTATGGGTGCTCTAGATATGTAAATCGTTTTATTAAAATAATTTGCACATTTCTTTCCTTCGCAGTCACCAGGTATTATGATATCTATATTTGGGTTTTCATTAGCATCCTCAGGGAAGTAAATATTCATGCAACTCAGATGATTAATCTCTGCTGGTTTTCGGCCTTCCTTCTGACTCTACTTTTTAACAAAAAATCCCAGATTAATTTTAATCAAATTGCATGCTTTACGCTTCAGTACCTTGCTAATGAGAAGAAATGTTGTCTCACCCCCATCCCTCCTATATTTGCATTGATGGGTGGTGTTTTACAGATCTTTTTACTATTATTGCACTGAAAGATAAGGGTTTTAACTTCAAATCTAAATTTGTGTTAAATCAGTTCCTTGCATTTTCTTAACTTTTAAAAATTTGTTTTGCTATGCATATAAAATAAAGCAAAGGTATCCACACACTAACATGTAAAAAAAAAATATGCAGAAGAAAGTGTAACTAAACGCTCAGAGATGAGTACTATACAGAACATCTTTACATTTAACAATACAAATATCCTGTCTGAAAATCACATGCAAGGAGTCCAAATTATTCTGGGTGAATATTTTTACAGGGTCATAAGGGAGAAGAGTGCTAGATCTTATTCCTACAGGAAACAGATATATGCATAGATGTTATGTTACCTAGCAACATAGGGCCCTATCTGTTATTTACTCCATTTCTCTGATCTTACTATAGTCAATGGGGGAAACATGACACACTTTAGCTGTACTGAGTCCTAAACCTCTGGTTCAGCAGGTCAAGAAAAGAATGGAAAATGTGTAGTTGTATATTTGGTTCTGGATAAATATTATGAAAGGCTTACCTCCCTGCACATGGCGAGAACCAGTCCCTATTATTAGCTAGTATTTCACATGAGTCAAAAATGTGTTAAAGTCTTTACAGATTACATGAGTAAGAAGAAAACAGAAGTCAAAACAAAAATAATTTTAAACCTTACAACCCCAACTGCTGTAATTATAGCCAGTAATTTACAAAAGATTCTACAGAAGTGACAGCATAGGATAATAGTGTCCTTTTTTCAGTCTTACAATACAACGAGAATCGTAGGGAATACACTTGTAAGAAAAGCTATTAATGTTAGGAAACTTGTCAGAGAGTCATAACAGTCACAATTAGGAAAAATTATGCCTGCATTTTTACTTTCTGCTTCCCTAGCTCTGACATCACACAGGTTTTTTTCTAAGCAAAGATCAATCACTAACCTGTAAGAAGAGAGTACAAAAAGGTTATGATCTTTTTTTCAAGTAAAGACTTTTCTGTGAATTGACTAGGGTACCCTTGGTGTACAGTGTCAGGAAATCCTAATTTCTACATTCCCATGTGCCTGTATCTGTGGGTGCCTTCTGGATGGAGGGCGGTTTTTATGATGAAGAAGAGGGTCAATCCCTCTGTTATTTTCAGTCTCCCAAGGGGACTGATGTGGCTTTGTGGGCTTTCAGAGAATCTTGGAAGCTCTCTAATCTTTTGCAAACTGGATAACTCTCCACAGACAAAGACTTCAGACTAACTGTAGAATCTGTCATTAGCGGAAAAATCCCAAGGACTTTGTGTGTATGGTGTGAGTTTAGGGCCTGATCTTCCATCCATGCAAATCTTCTATTTGGGACCACTTATTATTGCTACTGCTGAACAAAATAGTCTAGAGGGTGATCTGGCTGTTCCTCAGACACCAGTCAGACAGCATACTGACATATCTCTTTTTTGGGTCCTGACTCAGGCATGTTTAATCAGCAGAAGGGTTAAAATATAATGGCTACACTGGGCTATGTAGGGTCTTTAATCCTTTCAAAGGCACTGCAGTAAGTACCGATGTATTTTACGGCATTGTGTACAAGAAATGCAGCAAACCTGATCTGAACCTGGAAGTACATTATGTGGTTCAAGTGCCTGAGAAAACATGGGGCTCACTGAACTCGAGGACTACGTGATAAATAAGTCACCA
This sequence comes from Callaeas wilsoni, assembly GCA_013398955.1. Lineage (NCBI taxonomy): Eukaryota > Metazoa > Chordata > Aves > Passeriformes > Callaeidae > Callaeas > Callaeas wilsoni. The sequence goes on from VWPU01000469.1 coordinate 493,518, forward strand.
CTCAGCTCTGAGATAGGACAACAACTAGCACCAAAAGGTTTGCAAAATATAGGAGGGCAGAGCAGCTTTGTCACATCGGTAGATGATGCTGAACACCAAGAGAAAATGGGTTATTTTTGAAATCAGCAAAGGCATTGAACCAGACCAATAGCCAAAACTGGCTCCCTGCATCATGAAAACAAAGTATATATTTATTTAAATAATTTCAATTCAGATTAAAAAGCAAATAATTTGAATATTTCTTTTCCCAAAGAAGAGAGGATGCTTTTCTGTATTTGTAATCTTTTGTAGTAATTTTTTCTGTATTTGTAATCTTTTGTAGTAGCTTAAAAAATTTAACTACTATAAATTGTTTCTATCTACAATTCAAAGCAAAATAATTTTGGAATGAAAATTTAAACTTTTCATTGAGAAGGCTCACACTAGGATTTTAAGATTTAGAAATCTGATCCTCATGCATCTTTTTATTTCTTCTAAATTAAATACTGCATGAATCAAAATAATTAGTTAATTATTTCTATTGTTAAGTTGCTGTTTTCTAATGGAAAATTCTTAGGAATTTTAATTCTCAGGTGGAACTAGTCATGAGACATCGAGCTTCTGGCTCTGGCACACTGTTTCCAGGGGACTTCTGGAAGCAATGATATCAGACTTCTATCACTGCTGCTCTCTTGTGAGAGTAAAGCCTAAGTACTCAATAAGCAAAACAATAAAACTACTGAAAATGGCTAATACCTGCATCAGAGGCCTTCACTGCCTTGCCTTTTAGCAGTAATGCCTTCCCTACTCCTTTTCTTTCTTTCTTGTTATAACATCTTACCTCTCTCATCAGTGTAAAAAATAAGGAAGATAATTCTGCCAGGTACCAAATGCCTTTAATTCATATTATATTGAGGGGAATGAGATCACACAGAAAATCTCCTGAACAGCTGCTGAAGTGACACGGAGGTCCTGTGTACTTTGGGGAGTCGAGCATTGATGTAGCTGCAGTTTCACAGCTCATTTTCTGACAAGCAAGTTTTCAGATGAGGAAAAACAGTGGCAATAAGGTCTTGCTTTGCTGTACCTCTGCAGCTCCACCAATGCCTGCAATCAGGGCAATTTAAGAGTGCAAAACCTGAGGCTGAACGACAATGGTTTGGTTCTTCTTCCCTGCAGTGGAGTTATGCAGACCCAAAGAATGAGTCCTCTGGCAGTACAAAGTTTTTCTTGGAAACTTTGACCCCTTTTTTTAATTAGGAACAGCATTTTATGTGTTTAATGTACAATGTTTCCTCTTTTTAAGTGTTCTGGATTACTGTCGCAAAACTTCCTCCTGTAGTACTGTCCTACTAATTGGTGGCTCAGGAGGAACTGAAAGAAGCAGCTTAGCAAAAGCAATCAAAATTCCTGTAATCCAGGAAATAGAAGGGGAAAGAGCCCAAAAAAAATACACTTAAGAATCCACAGTGGCAATTAGAGAAGATGGCAATAAAATACAAAAATTATGAGTATCTGTAACACTGTAGTAGGCCTAAATTTTTATCAGCTGTCCTACTATATCTTAATTTTTTTCAGTTAAACATTTTGCTAAATCCTTACTACATTAGGAGGATAGGACCTCTCAGAAGGTCATTTTTTTCTCAATTATTTCACAAAGAAACTATTATGTAGAGTGGACAGTTAATTAAAAATAATTGAAAATTGCATTTAATTCTCAGGAATTATGAAATTAAAAAGAAAATAAGCTCTGGTTATTCTGCAAATTGAGAGGTGTAACATTGCCCTGAGTTGCAGTAACATGATCAAGTCTTACGGTATGATGAAATATCATTCAATGTTTCAGATAAAGATCAGCTGGTAAACTTTTTTAATTGTATAGTTTTACTGAGCAACATTTACCACAGTCCTGCAAATAAAATCAATATTCTTTGTGCAGTTAGTTGGTAAAAGTTGGGAGTAGATGAATCCGTGTTCAGCCCCAGCTAGTGAAGATAATATTTTGTGGATATTGACTTCTTACTACTACTGTTACCAATATTGATCTTGGCTAACCACTGCAGTACACTGAAATCAATTCAGCTACATTCCTTGGAGTCACCTAAAACTAGAGCACTCCATTGTTGAATCAAGTCCATTGACTTGAAATAGCTTTATTTGCACTGGAATGTTAACAAGACACAAAGATAGCACTTGAATCCTAACAAAACACAGAGACAAATAGGGGTATTCCCCCTTCTCATGACTCAGAAGCACACAAAAAATGAATCTGGTGGGGTTTGTGCTGGAAATAACAGGATCTGAAAGAAATGAAATCCTTTCCTCTATGTAGTTTCCTTTACACCATATGAAGTGATTTAACTGCGAAAGTATCATCACTAACCTGAACCAGCCCTGGCTGGTGTTGGGTTTGGTGCGATTTGATGACAGAGATGTGCTATTTTACTTGAGGTGCCTCATACCCAAACAGAGAGTATTTTGTAGACAAAGATCTAAAACCTGCAGTGTGTGAGCATCCAGTGAGTATGTGTTGTGATGAAATTAAAAGTCATCAAGCATGACCACCATATGTCCTATCTCTGTTCTTTAGCACAGTTCAGATGTTGCTGCTGTTTGTGGGACTTAGCAGTAGTAAGAGTAATGACTGTTAAGGAATCATTGAAAAACATTTTCTTTGGACTGGTTTAGCTCTTAGACAGTCCTGCATTTGATTGTCTGTACTGTCTTCTATACTTTGCAAGTGAATCAAGCTGTCGAATAAGAAAGTGAGACAGCCCTAAGTCCCTGCTCATATGCCAGGAAGTAACCTCATATATTTACTTCTAGTAAAGCAGTAGAGATCTCCCTCCACTAAAATTTGATGGTGGTAGAGTTGGTACACCTCCTTATAGAAAATACATTGTTTTGCACAATTAGGGCTTAATCTAAGGTAGGGTTTAGAGACTATTATTTATGCTATTTTATTTTATTAACCTATATGTATTAGTATCATATTTTTCATTTTTATGAATTTGCATACATAAAATGCTTGAATCTACATATGTATATATAAATACATACATAAATACAAATGTATACATACATATATTTAGCTATATATATATGCACATACAAAAGAGAATCTGATGAGTTGCTATGTGGCCTATTAACAGATATATTTGGTTGCTTTGTTCCTCAAATAGCACTGTTTCCTTTGTTCTGCTGTGTCAAGATCCTTCCTTCATTCACTAATCCACTTTTATCTGTGTCTTAAATCCAACAGGATGTAGACAATATTGTACTGGAAATAATTCAGACTACAGATTTAAACCACCAGAAAAAAAGAAAACATGGCACTCTTGGGCCACCATTCTTCCTGGATAAATGCCTTTTTGTTGTTTTCTTCTTTTTAATTGTCCCACTTGAATAGCTCTTAAATATTTTTAGAGCACATCCTGTACTTGATGAACCAAAATTGCAATGGGATCTTTAATCTTTCAGAGCTCAAAACCACAACTACCTTCTTCTTCTTCCACAGTGTACATAAAAGATGCCAAAGCACCTCTGATTTCTTAGGATGACTTTCACTGCAGCCTAAAGCAAGGTCTTTTTCTAAACAGAATCTTATTAAACTGGTCTGCTGGTACAAATCTTTGTTTTAACACCAGTTCTTTCAGGTTGAATACATTCTTCCACTCTTCTGTTCTAGCTCAGTGAGTTTCTCTTTCTAGGGTCTTTAGGTTAGGTCATGGCTATCATGGCATATCCATCCCCTGAGTCTTAAAGTGATTAGCTGTCTTCCCCATCTGGACTAGTTTGTGTCTCTTACTCCGTCCTGGGATGTTCACTGCTAGTAAAGGGAATGGGATCTCCTGACACCAAAGCTGTCCTCAGAGTAAGGATCAAGTCTGCAAGACATCACTGGGCTGCAAAAATGTTAAATAAAACTCCAAGTAATTTTAATTTCTAGCTTGATACCATTGAGATGTGGTATTCTGCCTGTTTCTTGCAAGTGATAAACCATAATTAACTTGTTTATTGATTACTGCCAAATTATTTTGATTACATCTGATGGGATAATGTTATTTAGCTTTGTTATTTGTATATTTATTTCAACCAGAGACACCCAAGTTACTTCACATCTGTTATCAAACTGAGAGAAATACACGCTTCCATGCAGATAGACAGATTCCTATCCTGCTAGCAAGTATGTTTCATTGTGACTTACATCTGTATTATTCCTAGGCAATATTGTTACTAAGAAGTAATTTTAAACAACTTTCCTTTTATACATTTTAGTCTTTAAAAAAGAATTACGTTCATTTTCCTAGACAGTGAATACAGTAGATTTATATCTGTGTAAAAAAAAAAGAAAAAGCATCTAGTTCTCTTTAGTATTATCCCGCTAATCAATCTAATTCTTGACCTAAGGACACTTCTAAAGACACTGCCGAAGCTATATGTCAGTTTCTTTACATATGGGTGGAGCAACAAAATGCTTCATATATTTAAATCTTATTAGATTAATACTACTGTCCCAAACCATATTATTTTTATATTGCTGTTGTTTTGGTTTTCCTTCCCTCCTTCTCTCCTTTCCTCCTTGCTCCTCTGTCTTCTTTCCTCTCTGGCTTTCTCTCTCTTTCACACACCTACTCACTTTCTCTCCTTAACAGACAGAAGGTCACGGGAAGAGGAAAAATGACAAACAGAGCTTCCACCCAGACAAAGTCTGTGCCCTGTGATTTGCTTTTTAGTTTATTTTTCATATTCATTTTTGGTTCATGTTTTATACTATCAATATTGTTTTAGCAATCAGTTATGCCAAATGCTTAAGAAGAAAGTGGAGGAGTTATTTTACGGTATTTTACATCTTGGATTCAACTTGTTTATCTTTGGATCATAGGATAAAGTACATGTCTAAATTATATTAGAATTGTCTTAACCTCTGAAACACAAAAAGAAAACAGTGTAGGCCAACAGTAGGTTCTCAAATACAGTAAAATATATTCAATAGGCAAATATAAAATTGGCAATTTATGAAACAAATCCATGAAGGTCAAATCCTATTGTGCATTTCTGTCATAAAAGTGCTGGTTTAACAATTATTCTGGCTTTAGTTTTCAAACTCTTTCCTGAATTGAAGATGGCATCACCTCGTCAAAAACATCCTACAGGGCTTTCTTCACATTGTTCAGAAATTTAAAAAAAAAAAAAAAAAAAATCCAAAACCCCCAACACTTCATATAGCTCTGTATTAGTTTGGCTCTGCAAAGTGCTGAACATCTCTGTTTTCCCAACAATTCTCTGGGAATTGTGAATACCTGATGTCTTTTGGGATCAGCTTTCACATTAATTATGCTACAAAACCAACCTTGCCACACCCAAAAGAAAACCTCAGACCAAACCCAGAAACAAACACCGAAAATCCAGACTAGGACTTTGAAGACTTGGAAACAGTTGCAAGAAACTACATTGTTGTTTGGGGATTCTTTTTACCACTTACAGAACCTGCATTTGTAAAAGTATGTTTGGAATATAAAATCTGTGGTCGTGTATGTTTATAGGTGCACAATGAATAGATAAAATTACCCAGCTTAAACTTTTATCAGTAGCACATCTATACTGTTTTTGTGGGTTTTTTTAATCAAGAGAGCTTGTTCAGAGATTTCCCAAGGCTACCTAAGTGCTTTGCAAATAAAATAAATATTATTGCCCTGAACTACATGTAAAGATCAAAATCACTTTTTAAATGTCAATGAAATAAACATCACATATCTTCTCCTGATTTAATGACTGGGTCTGTGAGCATGTATGAGTAAATTATACAAATTCTTAGCTCTTTTTCAAGTTGTCTGTGACTTCCAGGTAAGCTCGTATGTTTGTTCTTTGGTTTCATTCTAACATATGCAAACGTCAAGTCTTGGAGTAAGGGCCCATGACGATAAAAAAATTTCATTTTAATGGGCTATTTTCTAGAAGATTCACATTAGTGTTGAAGTTAACTATAGCTATGATGATGTGGACAAGCCTGAGTAGTGGGCCCCTGGGAATCTCATGAGGCAAGATGCAACGTGCTGCACCTGGGTCGGGGCAACCCCGGGTATCAGCTCAGGCTGCGGGATGTACATATTGAGAGCAGCCCTGCCGAGCAGGGCTTGGGCGTGCTGGTGGGTCAGAGGCTGGACATGACCCGGCCATGGGCACTCACAGCCCAGAAAGCCAAACGTGTCCTGGGCTGCATCCAAAGCAGCGTGGCCAGCAGGGACAGGGAGGGGATTCTGCCCCTCTGCTCTGCTCTGGTGAGACCCCACCTGCAGTGCTGCATCCAGCTCTGGGGTCTCCAACAGAGGAAAAAACACCTAGCTTATGGGAAAATGTTGAAAAAGTCTGGAGCAGAGAAGGCTCCCGGGTGACCTTATTGTGGCCTTTCAGTACATAGAGAGGGCTGAAAAGAAAGCTGGAGAGGATATTTTTACAAGGACATGTAGTGATAAGATATTACAAGGAGTAATGACTTTCAGCTGAAAGAGGATAGATTCAGATTGGATATTAGTAAGAAGTTCTTCACTGTGAGGGCGTTAAAGCATTGAAACAGGTTGTCCAGAGAAGCTGCGAATGTCTGGAAGTGTTCAAGGCCAGGTTGGATGGGGCCCTTGAGCAGCACAATCTAATGGAAGATGTCCCTCTCCACATCAGGGGTGTTGGTGCTAGGTGATTTTTAAGGTCCTTTCCAACCCAAACCCTCCTGTGAGTCTATGATCTAACATGGTTTTGTAATAAATCCTAATTTTCAGGTTTTTTACACCTTTATCAAACAGAAATTGTTAGTCTATTATTTTTTATCAATAAGTTGGACTGGATATTTGGAAAATAGAAGTACATTATAAAAAAAGAAGTCAAGAATTTCTACTCTGCTGAAGAAAAATTTGAAATTTCCTTCCTGAGCGATGTTTTGGCTTTTGGCTTCTTTGTGAAACCTTGAGAGCTTTTTAGCCATAAGAAAATCTCATTATATCTACTGAGCTAGGTGGTAATAGCTAAGTTATAGTTTTGTATTACGTGCAGACTGGACAGAGAGACCATAATAAACATTGTATTACACTGGATAAATGGTCTATCTAACTGTATATTCTTTCCCTCACAGTGACCAATATTAATTAAGGTGGTTTTTTGCAGCATCACAAAGATGTAGCTTGACAGCTTAAAGGAACAATTGAAAGACTGGCCTATTTTTTGTCCCCTGTCCTTTGTGTGATTTTTCACACAAAAAAGCAGTTGCTGCTGCTGCTTAAGTAGATTACACATTGGATGTTTTCACGCAAATTTACTAAAAGGTTGGCATTTTAGTGGTTTATCTATTTATTAATCATTTTTTAATTAAGAAAAAGGACACATTCATCTCTTAAGCAGTATCAGGAATCTCCTAGCAACAGCAATGTCATTAAGATGTAATTTCTTTTTTTTTTTTAATCATTACTCTTTTAAATATCCTTGACTCTTTAGAGTGTCTGAATTTAAATACTACTTTGTCATAAGACTGAGATCTTAAAAAAGATTAATTTCTTTGGTGCCAAGATTATGCTAACTTATAAAATAGATAATATTTTAAATGTTTGTAATAGTGTATGGAAGAAAATACTCCTAAAGATTCACAGAAAATCATAAATTCAATGAGTTTTGTAATAATTAGGAAAATTGCTTCCCAAGCATAATTTTAATGAGTCAAGATTAAGAACAATAAAGCTGCTGATACAGATAATATAATCAATAAAATCCAACTTTTATGGCAGTCATCAACATAGCACACTTTCGTTTCACCCTTCATTTCTCTCTGATGTGTTGGTAGAGCTGTAAAAAAGAAAATAAGTGAACAGCCCTCTGCAATACTGAAAGGTAAGAAATAACAATGTAACAGTCCTTTTGTATATTTATCCTTTCAAAAGAAATTTTGAAGATACAACATAATGACTTCTGTTTATTCTACTTCAAAAAATAATTTCCTATTTTCATATTGAGTAACTTACTACACCTAGATGATAACTTTCTGTTCAACTTTTCTTGAAATATGGTAATGAGCAAAAATATTTCAACATTCTTTGTGTTCAAAAATGACTTAAAAATCCCCAGACTTTACAAAAAGAAATTAAAATGTGTCTATATTTTTTCAATAAAATATTACTTTTTATAAACATTCTCTTGATGTCAGTTAATATCTTGAATGAGATTAGCCACATCTAGATACAGTCATCTAAAAGGAAGCTAGTTAGCTAGTTTTAGTGTAAATTGATGTCAACAGTCAAGGGTCTTTGAAAAAAAGTGTCATAAATAATGATTTCCCAACACAATTTATTCGACTTGTTTTGAACATATTTTAGTACAGCCTGAATGGTTAATTTCTCTCCTCTGACTGTAAAGATGCCTTGGTGGATACCTTAGACAGAATGCTGAAAGCTAAAGCTGAAGTCTTCCGTCTTAGACTTACTTCAGTTTGACTGTTAAAAGCTAAGTTTAAAAACAGCAAAATATTATTTAAATACATAATTACTACAAAAATGTTTTGCAATGTCCCCCCATTTTGCTTCTGAAAAAAAGGGGTAGAAACTATAGTAATTAGGAAAAAGAAAGGTTTAATCCAAACTTCAATTTTTTAAAATATCCTGGATGCGACCTAAAAAGAAATAAATCAATTGTTCAGAGAAATGTACAACTACACTTTAATCTCTTTAGATTTTCAGAATTCCTCCAAAAGGAGCTGTTACTCTGAGTCCTCAGACAAAAAGTCTTATATTCTCATCTCTTTTTCACTTTGTTTTGGTTTTGCTTTACCTTTACTTGACCTTCCATGGTTAGAATGAAAGTACACAAGTTATTGGGTCAAGTCAGTCCTCAATAACTTGAACTTTCATGATGAGTGTCACGGGGAGGGAAAATGAAGAAGAGTGTCAGGGAGGAGGAAAGTGGGTCTTTCAGCACCGACCCTGTCTGACCTCCTGCAGGTATTTCTCAATTTTGGCGCTGGAGTCCTTTAGCATGATGGTCCACATCCGTAGAGAGGGCAGAGCTACTACGTTTTAGTGATGCTACTCACAGCCAGATGCCATAAAAACAAAAAAAAGTGCAGTGATTCTGTTGCTGGAGGGGTGTGTTTGGACTGTAGGATGTCTGTGCTGCCTTCGCAGAAGGGTTAGGCCTCTTAATTTCTCTTGGAATTAATATACCTTTGTAAAAGTTCCTCAGATGTCTGGTGGCATGAGCTGCTCATGTGTGCAGCAGAGCAGGTTTATGATGTCTGCTGACTTGACCAAGCAAATGCTGCACCCTGTGCACCAAACAAATTATCTGTCTGAGAGCCAAGCATGGTCACATGCATCCTACAGGACCATATAATACAGAGCTAGTCTAGAGCTTATGATTTTTTTTTTTCCCAGTTATAAATACTGAAACTCTAGAGTGTAAATAAATATTTATGTGAATGAAGGTAAAACAGTAAAACTGAATGTTATTTGAATCATTTGGTAAACTATCCGGATTTTCCTCAGCCTCTCAAACAGAGAACACACCAGAAAAGCCGTTGTATAGCTGAGTAAGCAAGAAACTACCATTCAAAGGAGAGAGTACAAGCCTACTTAATAAACAGTGGCCCAATTCTTACAGCAAGTATTGCAAGCAAACATGAAGTAAGCTATTTTAAAGTAACTTCTGCAGAAGTTATGACAAATTTAAGAATTTTAAGTATCTATCTAGCTTATGGAATGAGTATCTATGTTGCTTAAATAAAAGTCTTGCTGACAAAGCAGTGACCTATTACACCCATAAAATTGAAAAATATTGAAGAGAGCATATTTGGCATTTGTTTGCCTGGAATCTGAACATAAGCATAATTATTTGTGAGATACTACATTTTGTGATGTCACTAATGGCATAACCAGCAACGAAGTCTGAGCACTCGGGTACAGGTACATAAACTGTACATTTAAAAATAATCTGTTACTTCAAGAGACAAAAGGAGACTTCTGTGATGTAATTGCACAAACAGGGTACAATAAAATTCATGTATAAGGCATAAACTGAAGACTACAAACAGCAGTTACAGAAAAGACAGGAAAAATGACTGGGAAAATGAACAAGTTCTGCTCCTGGAAATAAGATAGCCTGTATTGGAAACAGATAAAATTCACTCTTTCTTTTGGGAAGGTTGTGAGGATCATAAAAATACCATGGACACATGAAAAAAAAAAAAAAAAAGAAAGATAGATGACTCGTGACTTTAGTTTCCTGGGGCCTAAATCCTGGACCTCAGTATGTATTCATCCCCTTTAGGTATATGGATGATTCCTTGGCCACCTCAGCAGCAATGCTGACTTGATCCTCTCATCAACTCAGGAAGGACAAAACTGTTTGTGGCCTGCAATATGAGCTGAATCAATAAAAATGATCATGGTTAAATAAAAAGATTCAAGAAGTTAAAATTAGTGTCTAGAGGTTAGTGAAGGCAGTAAGGGGTATCTCAGATCAGCTTTGCCCGTGGAGAAAAAAAATAACCAACTACATTCTGAGACACCTCTGCAATACTCCAGCTTTACATCAGAGTAATACATTTGAAATCATTTGGGATGCTGTGATGTAAAATCAAGCAGTACAATGATTAATCGGGTCACCAGCGTCTTCTCCCTTATGTCTCTAAAATGTTATTTAATTAAAACTAAAATGCCATGTGGGAATGGTCCCAAGGTATGGTTTCTAGGCATTGCATAAATAGGAAGAAGGTATTATTCTATTGTTAATAATGTTTCATCTACTCAGTCTTTCTCCAGTCTGCTGATGCACAGCAATTCTCCTTTTACTATGCAGACACCACTGCATGCTGTCTTAATAGATAGTTTCAGAAAAGTTTTCAGAAACTTTCTATCAGAAAATTCCAATTCAAATTAATTGAAGGAAAGGAAAAATAGTTTTAAAAAAATATGATTATGGAAGGCCATGAAAGAGAAAAAAAATCTGATTTCTGATATTCCAGTTCAAAACATGCTTTTTTATATTAGTCAAAACACAACAGATAAAAAAACGAATAAGACCCAACCAGAACAACACTTCTCATATTTTAATCAACTCAAATGGTTTGTTTCAGGTTTCTGTTTTCAACCCCCCTGAAAAGTATTAATTTGGTTTGCATTTTTACCCAGATTGGCTGCTTTTTATTTTTATTTTGTTTTATAGCAGAATAAAGGAATTAATGTTTCCTGAAAACAAAACCACTTCTTCAGAGTTCTCTGATTAAACAGAGTTTTAAATTTTTTTTTACAAGATGATTTTTAGATGAGAGGGAATTTGTGTTTCACATGCTTTAGCATTTGGCTCTGGAATCCCTATTTTTAAAGTCTGAAGTCTAAGTCAGGAAAAGTCTGAGGAATGAAAACATTGTGCTTCCTGAGTGAAAATAATTCATTACAGGGAATTAAGATGTGAACTAATAAGAAAACCAAGGCTTGGTATTACTGTCACACCATATAACTGCATTAGGCCTCCAGAAAGAAAATGACTGGCATATGAAACCTTTGATGCATAAAATCGAGTCTGAGAGAGAAGGAGAAGGAGACAAGAAGCCTTTTGTTTTGTTTTGTTTTGTTTTGTTTTGTTTTGTTTTGTTTTGTTTTTTGAACAGATTTTTTTCTATAAATCAGTAGTTCTGCATCTCTGAAATACTGGGGTAGAAGGCAGGGCTGAACCTTCTGAGACTTGGGTCTATTTCTAGTGCTATCAACGGCTTGACATGTGACCTTCCCAAGGTCAGTGCTTGTGTTTTCCAATCTGTTGAGCAAATAAAATTATATTTTATTCCCCTGTAAAAGCCTCTGAGATGGGTTGACAAAAACAGAAAGAACTGGATATTACTCTTACATAAGATTTGACTTTTTAAGTTGTACCACTGAGTAATGATGATAATTACTTCAGTCACCATGTTTGTTCATCACAGGTTTAAAAGCACCTTTGGGCTCCCAATTATAATACCTTCCACTTCCTCAAACTAGGAAACTGAGGCATGGGAAAGAGAAATGAGTTGCCCAGAGTCATGTTAGCAAACTATTGGTGGAGACAGGTCTTTGCCTCAGCTCTGCATTCTGAGAAGCATTTTCCTCTTCATTATTAAAAAATGGAAATAAGTTACAGTTAGAGAGAGTAGAGACATAAGCTCTTATCTACTTTTGTCCATTTATATGATCCTTACGTTGCTCTGAGACTGTGCTATGAAAATGGATAAGAAAATAATTAATTATTGAAAACACATTATAGATCTATTATTCAAGCTGATGTGATTCAGTGAGATTACTTGTGTAAGCAATGGATTGAAAGGCTGGACTTTTCTTTCCTGCAGATTTTTTTTTTCTTTTTTGGTTGAGAAAGATACTTTTTAATGTCTTGTGTATATCGAAATGACACTGATTTCTTTTGTCTCATGTCTCATCATTAAAGTTTTTATAAAATGATGAAAGTAATTTTTAACTAACTTTAAATTTTATGAATGAGTGTTCCTAAACTACCTCAGTCATCTGAATATGTTGCAGAGTGACCAGCTGTTTCAACCTCTTGCTTGTGTTCAGTCAGACATGGGACATGCTTCAGGAAAGAATGAAATAAGCAAGCAATCAAAACCACAAAAAGGTCATATTAGCAAAAGTGCAGTACGATACTGTGTATTGATCACACTACATGTCTTGCAGGATGTTGAGAATTGTTGTAACAAGGTACTTAAAATGATAATGCTGGAATCTTAAGAAAAAAATTTGCTGAGATTAACTATGGTGCAAATGTTATCATTTCTTATTAAAGGCTGCAATGTTATACTAGTACATTTCCAGTTATAGCTGACTAAAAGAACAAATATTGCTCACAGCTCCAGTTAATTTCATTGTAATGTTTTTCCCCAGCCTAAATGTATGTCTTTTATCACAAAGGAAAAAGAGAATTCTGTGTACTTCAGTGCTGCAGTGCTGAACGCTGCAATGCCAAACTTAGGAAGCCAAAGCCTGGAGTGAAATCCCAGTCCCCAAGTCAGGCAACCAACCATCTCAAGTACTGCTCTGGGAAAGGCAGAAACTAGGCCCTTCATGTCAGGACTAAGAGCATGGAAGATGCAGCTGGGAGGACATTTCAAGTGAAATGCTGCAGTGAAATCTCAGTTCACGTTCTGGGGTCAGGGCTGCAGCAAAACCATCTCTCTCCATCTGGGCTCCTCAACTTGAAATTCTCCACTGAAAACAGACAACCCACTTCTGTTGTGTCAAAGTTTTAAAGTGTGTGTGTGAGGCTCTGTGTGTGTGTGTGTATGTGTGAGAGTGAGTTTTGAGATGAGAGGAATAAAAGGAGGTGGGTGACTCAGCTCAGCTCCCTATCTCTCTCCTTCTAACCAAAAACACAGTGGGCAGAATATACTTTCCCAGAGAGGACACAGGGTCAAAACACTACTAAGTCGGAAGGGAATTAATTCTGGCTCTATAGTAACCCTTACATTTGAACAAAAGACTACTCCAGAAGACTATAGGCTGCAGGAAAATAAAGAGGAAAAGAAAAAGAAAAATGAAAGTAACAAAGAAGGAAAGATAAAACATAAATGTCTGTCTGAATTGACTCCTTTACCAAACATCTATTCTGAATATTCTCACCACTATGTACAGTAACTGTGGGGCTTGGTCCTGTCCTAAGAACTGCTCAGGTGCTTTAGTGACTTTAATGCAAGCAATCATAGTAGAAACTGGGTCAGAAACTCAGATCAATATATATAGTTTAAATAAGAAATTCTGGTCAGGACCTTGGCCTGGCCTACTCACTAAATACACCTCTTTCTTCCGCATCATCAGGATTTCAAAGTGAAATGACTGTAAGGGTTTTATGGCAGACTACACATAAAATGGATGAAAAATCTGTCCATCTTTCTGACTCCTGTTCCCTTTTCTGACACTGAATGTTTTAACCTTTTAAGATTAACCCTGTGACTTATTCAGCCATTGTTTCCAACACAAAATTACCTCAAGACCTGATGACAATGTATACTGGAGAAGAATGTTGATGGGTTTTGCTGCCAGCTCCATCATCTAAACTTCTGATATGTGAAGTCTATTAGGTCAAGCTCAGTCTCACATGAAAGCACAATGCAAGCAAGTCCTCCCAGGGCTGTGCACATCCTGGCAAGTGCTGTAACTCATGCTCCCCTACTGCCTTTCTATGGTTCAAGGGCTACCTCGAAATTATTTTTCTTGTAAAGTAGAACAGCTGCAGCAAGAGAGTTGGTAGCCCGGCGGTTGAGGGTATGAGCCAAGAAAGAAGAACATGTGGGCTGTCTCTTACACTGCAAAAGATAGAGAATTTTTTATTTTCTCATCATGAGCCAGTCTCCTACTCACTAGATAGAAGTAGGCAAACCACTTCTCTAACTTTCTTTTCTTTCTTTTTTTTTTTTTTTTAGTCATCATCATCCGCCACTGCATCATTTTGCAAAGCTCCGTCTGGTGAACATATCACAGGGAGACTTGGAACACGCTCACATGACATTACCCTTAGCAAAACGAAAAATGAAGAAGAAAATTATCTGGTTTTGGAAACCTTGTTAGGTCTAATTGCAGTTTAGATAGAAATCCAGTGGCTATGTGTGAAGACTGGCCTGTGAAATATACTGAGATAGAAAATTCTGTGAAGATATCCTGATATTAGCTTAAACCCTTCTACTCTTAGTTAGAACTTGTTTATCTGAACTGGTTTAAAGTCATTTTATACACTGAGAAGCATAGTTTCTGCAGGAGTTGCTACATATGGAGGCATCTATGTTAACTACCAGCCTGTGTTAAATTCCATAGCCAAAGCCTGAACAAAGACGTAATTTCAAATGAAATAATGATCCTGTTATCTTTTATTTGCTAGTCTATCATGATTTGTAGTGCACATACACAGATGTTTATATGCATATGTATATACGTGTGTGTGTGTGTGTGTGTGTGTGTATCCACACACAATGTCATGTCTACAGTGTAGGATGTCTTTATGCCTCCATAGAAATAATGAAACCAATTTTACAGTACATAGCACAAACACTGAAATCAGGATATCTACAGTAATAATTGCTTTCGTCTCTAGAACCTTTGCAGATGGTCTGAGTTCTGCTCTGCAAGTTCTACAGTGTTAGATGAAGTAACTAGCTTTTTAACATGTTCCAAAGTAGCACAAATATACCCTTACCCAGTGTTACTTACATAGCCATAGCAACGGGGAGATGGGAGATTACTAATTGGGAAAATGAAGAAATATCCCACTACCTTTTCCTATTTCAAGTAATTTTCCATATTATACATCAACCCATTCAAAATGGCTTCATTTGGCTTGTATGTGGTTAAATATGGACTTTACACCCAGAGGAAAGGTATAAGTAGAAAGCTCATTGTTTTAGGCGTCTAGAATTTGCAGATGGAAACACAAGGTAAAAGATAACAGATAAATCAAGGACAATATACCTGTATGCTCTTTCCCTTAACTGATCTTCTGGATAATTTAGAGGGGATTATGTGAGTTCTGTTTATACAACCTGTGTTTAGATTGTAAACTGGGACGCATATGCTGAACTTTAAAGACACAGATTAATTGGCACTTCAATGCTGTACGGTCTTTACCACACTCTCTAAGTAACGGAGTAAAACATCTCAGCTCCCAATCAACCTAACCTAGGAATAGGTAGGTCCTTAAAACTCTTAAAGGCAGACGTCTTATCTTAAGATATGTTTCCAACCTTAATTCAATAACATGAAAAAATCTAGAAATTTAGGATTATGGCACTGAGTAGTGATAGAATAATTTTCTGAATCTTTCCATGTAGCTTGACTCATAGAATAAAAAACTTCAGATACCAAATCTAAAATGGATGTCACCTTTTTTCTTCCTCTCTGAATTGTCTCCTAGATGTTAACGTTTGCATAGCAGATGCTCTCTCAATACATATATTTTGAATATAAGACATCAATCTCCAAAGTATACAGTTGAAAACACAATGGCTTGCTTAGATAAATACTCCTTTGGAAGTTACATAGCATCCATAAACACTCTTATTTCTTCTGGCATATTTTTTACTTTTTGGGTTATTATCACTTTGAAATTCCAGGTCCCCAGATGACTTCCACCAGTTCCCACCTCTCAGGAGATCCTTTGTAAGAAGCAGGCAATCTGTCCTTCACGCTTTGACAACAAGTCATTGTCTCCTTCCATTTATTCTATTTGTATTTATTTATTTAATATCTTGTTAATGTTCAGGTCCTCTGGTTGCATTTTGATCGTTTTTATGGTGCCTGAGCAATTTAATAACATGAAGGTAAAGATGCTTGGAAGCTTTATTCTAAGGCAGGAGGAGAACAAGTCCTCCTGCCCCACATCCCAAGAAGTCTTAACCAGGCTCCAGATCTTCAGTCTTTCCTCCGCAAAGACTTTGCTCACAGTGATCTTGTCACTGCTGCTGACACCCAGTAAATGTGTCTTTGATCCCCACCCTGGCCCTCTGACTGTCCTGCTTCCCTCCATGGATCATCCTAGGGCTTCCTTGCCTCCAGTTCCCCTTGTACTTTGAGGCTGCAATCCACAGCTTTGGATTTCAACACAAGAAAGGTTTCCAGACAGCCTTGCACCCCCACCCTTCCACTCTGATATCACTGAGAGACAAAGTCAAAGAAACCATCAGGAGAAATGAATTAATGTGCCCCAATGTGGCGCCAAGTTTCCTTTCTTCTTTTTCTTTTCCTAGTGAAACCACCGATATATTTCTTGTGGTGCTTTCTGTCTCAGTGGCATTTTATCTCTTCTACCCCATTTGTAATTTATTGGATAAGCTTTTTCAGGGTCAAGATTTCTCTCATTCTGTCTGTTTTGTTTCCTACTCCTGTCCCATTTCCTACCCTGTTTCCCCCTCCCTCCCTAGTCTCTACCCACCAGAACAAACCAAAAGACCAAATATTCATCCTGGGCACATGAAATGGCCACGGTAACTGTTGCAACTTGTCTGTGGTCTAATTACATTAATTTGATAAGATCATCATCGGCAGGATGTCTAATTTATTTGCAAGCGGTAGCCAGGGAGAAGCTTTGACCAAATTAACATGCCGCCGGGACCAGGGGGTGCGGGCTCCATATGGCTCTCTGGATTTTCCTATAAATAACCCTCCTCCAGCCCACTCCCGCAGTTACATCCCCCCCTACCAGTATGCCGCAAAGTTCACCAGCGGCGCCGGACTCAAGAGGCACAGCCCCGGGCTGCAGGAGGCACCAGGAGGATGGGCTGCCTCTCCCGCCTTCGCGCCTCCTCCCCCTCCTCCTCCTCCTCACGTCCTTCACCCCCCCCCCCCCCTTCTACTCCTCCTCCTCCTCCACCTCCTCTTCCTCCTCCTTCTCCTCCTTCTCGTCCTCATCCTCCTCCTCCTCCTCAGAGCGGTTTGACGAGGCAGGGGACACGCGGGTTTCCACTTGCACCACCAGAGGTGCAACTGGTTCTTCGCTCGTAGGCATCTGAAATCCGTCCAAATGATGCAGAAACTTTAGTATGCTTGGCTTCTGTCTTTAAGGCCAGGCACCGATTTTTCCGCTGTGTAATCTCTTTTGTCAGAAGTGTGGGAGCTGGAAAAGGGCAACTGGGGGGAGGGGGAGGGTTGGAGGGGTGGGAAAGGGTCGAGAATGAGAGTGTCGAGGGAAGCAGGCTTTTTATTTCCACAGAGTATATAAGGAGCATCCCTAGAGAAATATCTATGCTTGGACATACACGCATCTCTAGATTTTCACACAGAGATAAGAATAAATGTCAGTTTCTACCCTCCCCTGCCCTCCTTAAGGGAGACACTACACTCCGTGGGAACAGGTAGCGTGAACCGCTAACAGTGCAGCAATCCCCTCCCCCCTACCTACCCTCTTCTCTGTGATCATCCAAATTATGAAAAATAGAGAGTGCATCAATCTACTGTTCGACATTGCACAGAGAACATCAGCAAGAGACAAAATCCAGCATGAAACACCCTAGACTGCAGGGGAGGAAGAAACGCATTTAAAACAAAGATAAAAATGGCGTGCAGAATAATTACCTCAAATTGCTATTCGCTTGACACCCTGACACTAATTCTGTTTAAGTCACTGGGAAATACAATAAGGCAAACGAGCCTTCCTCTCCTTCTTGTGCAGGTGTGAGTGTGTGTGAATGGGGGCAATGGGGAATCGGTCGAGAGGAGGGGAATGCTAAACTTTCCATTCTAAAAGAAAATAAATAAATTAAATAATCCATTTAGGAGAACGTATCTAAATAGATTGACAGTTTTTAATGCCAGCGTTTTTAACGCTTGCCCTGTACGTGGATTGATTTTTTTTTCCTTCTCCAGCATTCCCTCAGCAGATGGATTTTTGCCACTGCAGCTCAGCAGAGGGTGTCAGATCTTTCAGTGTGCACCAGGTTGAAACGAGCAGAGCCTCTTAGCAACTCTCCCTCTGCGTGCATGTGAGTGTGTGCGAGCGTGCGTCTCGGCAGCAGCGGAAGAAAAAGGAAAGAACAGCGAGCGAGGGAGCGAGCAAGGGAGCGAGGAGGGGAGGCAGCGCGGCCGGCAGGGCGAGGCGAGGCGAGGC
>VWPU01000472.1:0-25548 GCA_013398955.1 Callaeas wilsoni
ATCTCTCCCTGTCCCTATCTCAGTTCATGTTTGTTATATTTTCTCTCCCCTGTCCAGTTGTGGGGGGGAGAGACAGAGTGACTTTGGTTGGTATCTGGCTTTCAACCAGGGTCAACCTACAGAGTCAACCATCTTTAAACTCTAAAAGGTAAAGAAATTTTTAAGAAAAATGTACAAAACTTCACAGGGATATCATGGTCCTGGATAGGAACAGTTTGCAGGAATAACTCAAACCACCTATTTTCTCCTTCTTTTTTTTAAAATCCTGAAATCTGTCCCACAAAATATTTATTTTATGGGATTGCCAGTGCACTAACAAATACAAACTCAAAAAAGGCTTTTTCCTTATGGAAGAGCTGAAGTTATCTTTCGGTCATTCATGTTCTTAATTTAATCAGGCACATTGTATGTCCAAGCTCAGTGGATGCTATGTCAGCTCAACTAACAAATACAGACAAATTATTTAACAGCTGGCCACTCAAGCTTTGCACCAAATTTAGATTTATTTTTTTTTAAAATTTCAAAACCTCACAGATCACTAATTAGACAAAACAACAGTAAGAAAGTTATCTCTGCAGAAAGACAGGAGTGTGCAAAGAACAGGTTCATACAGATATGTTTCTCTGAGAAAATGAACTTTCTCTTCATGGGGAAAGGCAGAGTCTAGATCAAGATCTACCTATATGCATGATAACAGCAGGAAAACAAAATCTAACTTAGCCATGTGCCTTGAGTGCACAAACACTACCCGTAGATGCAAATATTTTTGGTTAATTTGCATGAAAAAAAGATGTAGGCATGCTTCCCCATGGAACAAAGTTTCTATTGGAAGTTTATCCCTATGTTTACACATTTGTCAATCAAAGAAGTATTTTTTTAATGTCTTTGCTAAGCACTAAAGCCTGTCTTAAGCCTTGGAATTGAGGACAGATCTTACGAACCAGCATGGGCAGAGAGGAGCTCGACAAAGCTCCTCTCAGTACAGCCACTGCCCCAGGCTTAACAGCCACATGTTCAGGGTGGGTTTCACACGGTCTCAAGCTGCAAGGCTGGTTGGAAGAGGTGGATGGAGAAGGCAGGTATCCTGTGTTTCTGAATCAATTATGCAAGAGTGTGTAAATTACTGCCATACTACCATGGTAGATGGGAAGAAATCCCGAATTGGTGTCCTAGAGTCCTGACAACCATCCTGACAATGAGATTCTGATGATGCAAATATTATGTGTATTATCCATTATTTTGCTGTTGACACACAAAACAATCACGATCCATTAAACATCTGTGCAGATTTTATCCATTCCCTGTTTGTCATGCAAACTAGTCTGAAAAGAACCCCTTTGAACTTTCTCTAGGAATGTGCTGTTTGGGTGAAAGAACACATTTCATAGGGATTAAATGGAATAATCTCCTTGCTTTTGAATCAATGAAACTCTTGACAAAGCAAGGTAGAGTTCAAGGGATCTGAAAATTATTCAAACCTAGTCCATAATCCTTCTTAATTGAGTGAAAAAAAGCATTGAATGTTGTTCTACATCCAATCCGATTTTATATTAAGATTGCCATGGCAGTCTCTAACACCATTTTTATGTGGAGTACAGGCATAATCTCATGGGTGAGGGGAAATTGCTTTCTGGTAGTGTTGTTTGACTCGAGATGTTTGCTGAGTTGGGGTGCTGTGTATTTGTTAGCATTTCTCCCCTGGGTGTAACACCTAGCTCCCACTACTGTGATTCTACATCAGTGAGATCCTCAGGTAAATTCAGATGAAAATTCCCATGGCAAATTCACTTGTCAAGCTTGCCAATTCACCTGTACACACATGAAGAAATATAGAGCAGAAGATAAAAACCTATTGCCCCTCTGCCCAGGCACTGGTGGTTCGGTGAGTCTCTACAGCTTAGAAATAGATTTTGTTTGGCATTAACAAAAACAGAAGACGTCTTGTAATGATTAGTATTTAGCAAGACCAATCTCAGAATTTTAGAAAAATACTGTTGTGGGTTCAGGAAGCAACCAAGAAGATTAACTATGAGATCCCCATCATAATAAAATTATTTTAGCCTAAAAAATTAATTTTCAGATCTAAGACTCTGTGTTAGTTTAACACAATCTGGCTTTTAGTGGGGGGTAGGAAGCCACAGAGGCTGCTTCTGACAGACAAGTTCTTTGAAACTTCTACTATGTCCAGCAGAGCCAATCCCTAAAGGCTCTGACGATGGACATATTGGCTGGCCCAATTAGAGGAGTTAGCAACACCTCTATGATGACATATTGAAGAAGGAAAAAAAGGCATGCCATTCCTCTTTCTTCCTCTTCTCTGAGGGGTGGGGAGGGGGCTGCTGGGCCCCTTCCCAGCACAGCTGCTGGGCCCTGTCCCAGTGCGGCCACCAGGGCCATGCCGCCTGGGGAGGCCATCCCAGCGCCGTGAGCAGCCACGCGGCTCAGACCATGAGGCCGGGGCTAGCGCCAGGAGCACGCATGCGGCCAGGAGCAGCCACATGGCCAAGATCGATGCGGCTGGGGCTGCACGGCTGGGGCAAGGCCAAGCAGCTGCTGCTATCTCAGCATGGGTCACAGTGAACTTGATTTGCTTAGCCGCTTTTAGCCAGTTGTGCTGTGAACACAAGGGCAAAGGCAGTGGCAGCAGTTTTTCCTTTTTGGCGCCCCACATGAGGAGAGGCACTGAGTGGAGCTGGTGGCTGGCACGGCCCACGTGGTGTTGATGGGGACTGTGTGACCAGCAGCAAGAGGCATGGCAAGCAATTCCCCGATGCGGAGCCTGGACGGGATCAAACCTTCAGCGCTGCAGAACTCTGTAAGAACCTTTCAATTGNGAACCTTTCAGTTGATAGAACTTGAGAACAAACAAACCTACGGACACCAATTCTCTCCTGAGTCAGAGAAAAGGAAAAGGTGAAGACACGTGAGGAGAACAACATGGCAACACCAAGGTCAGTGCGAAGGAGGGAGGGGTAGGAGGAGGTGCTCTGGGCATCTGAGCTGAGATTCTTCTGGAACCCATAGTGAGGACTATAATACAACAAACTGTTTTTCCCTGTAATTCATGAAGTGCATGGGGGATGTAAAAGTCTACCTGCAGTCCTTGAGAAAAGATACTCACACTGGAGCGTATGGGTGCTGAAAAGCTGTAATCTAGTAAGAAACTTGAACAGCAAGAGAAGACCCTTGCCTCCAAGGATAGAAGAAGAAGACCCTTACTTCCAAACTAGAACAGCTCATCCTTAAAAGACTATACCCCATGAACTAAAATGACCCACACCATGTAGTTTGGGAAAACTATTTTGCCCGTGGGAGGGACTCACGTTGCAGCAGGGCGGGCAGGACTGCTACTCATGAAAATTAGAACCATGTTTGAGAAGTTCACAGAGAACTATCTCCCATGGGAAGAACCCCATGGCATAGCAAAAGAGACTCCTCTCCCTAAGCAAACTGAAGAAAGATTTTTAGAAGTGACAAACTGACTAAAAACCCCATGTTTTGTCTCACTGCACTGTCAGTGGGAAGGAAAAAAGGGCTGTGGGGGCAGAAAGTGTTCTAAAGGTTTATTTTAGTTCTCATTATCCTCTTTTAATTCTGATAATAAATTTTTCTTTATACCTTTTAAATTTTGAGCCTGTTTTGCTCTTAAAGTGTTTTCTCCCTATCCTTACCTCAACTCACGAGCCCCTTTGGTCTTTTCTTTCCCCCTCCTCTGCTCAACTACAGCAGAGGAAAATGAGTAAATGGTTTTCATGAGTGCCTGGCTTCTAGCCAGTGTCAAACCCTGACAGACTCAAATCCTACAAATTCTTGGTGTTCACATGAAAACCTCTTCCTATAAATGTAGTTAAGAAATTAAATCTTCCCAGAGGATTATAAAGCAACTGTTAAAAATAATCAGTCACACAGGGCATCTCATGAAGAATTAAATTGACATAGATTTCAATTAGCCTAATTTCTAACTAATATAGCAGTAGATCTACTGAGGCAGACACTAAGATCTAATTTCCTTTGGCTATACTTTACAAATTCTGAAAAAACTGTTAAAAAAAGTAAATACCCAGACTAGAAGTTACGCAAGTCAGAAAACATACTGGCAAATCCTAACAATAAGGGAAACCCATACGTTTGCATAGGTTGAGGCAAAGCTAGATGATCTAAGTCAGACAATATTCTGAGTAGATGCTTTAGGTCTGTCTGTCATGCCTCTTCTGAAAGCCTATATAACATATCTGGTACTCTGACACCTACAGCAGCCTGGGAAACATAACTCTTCATCCACCATATCTTTCCAGCCTCCATAACTCCTGATTAGCTTCTCTCAGTACTTGTTTCTTGCTAAGCTGTGTGTTTTCTCTTCTCAACATTATGGCTGCTTGCTTTAAGGTTTATTAAGTTTAGACCTTAATTCAGAGCAGGACTTGTCCCACTTCCTGTTGAGGAACAATTTCTATAAGTAACGCCATGCTGCGGGTGTCAGTGGAGAAGCTGCTGCTTTTCCAGAAATGTCCCATGTAGGAGGGGACACTGCAGGACATTGGTCCTTCACAAGCTGGCTTTCTTACCCGTGCGATGGGATGCGCATAACCACGCAAGCACAAGGCTGATAAATAGCCCAGGAGTAGCCAGAGACTAATGAGGTGAGGCGGCTCTCGCTTGGAATTCTGAGGGTTNAGCACGGGGCTGATAAATAGCCCAGGCGTAGCCAGAGACTAATGAGGTGAGGCGGCTCTCGCTTGGAATTCTGAGGGTTTATTACCAAACTCCCTCAAAGGTGTCCAGGCACGAGAGGGCCAAACTTCCATTCTGGACACACTTAAAAGGGGTACAGAAAGAGGGCAGGGTAATACACCAACAACTTATGGGGAGAAGGAAAGGGCGGAACGGAGGCTGGGTTACATCCTTTTAGGGGATGCAAGGGACATCTGTCAACTGCCAATCAGACAGACCGGATCTACATAGGATCACAGGAATTCAATGGGAGAAACCTTTCTCATCAAACTCACAGGGGGATCGTTTGGAGCTGGCCCACCGACAGGTTTCCTCTTTACTTGGGCTCTGTGGCCCCCTGGCCACCACTGCTGTTGGTTCAGCCACCACAATATATAAGTAATCTGTTTTGTAAAGTTTTTGTTCACTTCATCCTGAAACCTGGAGAAGATCTTGCTGCTGAGGATGATGCACTGATATTTGTCATGCACTTCAGAGCTAAGCCTGGCAAACTCTCTCTGTAGAGGTCAAGCTCTTCTATTTAAATTGTCAGTCTCACTCATGAGTGTCTTCCTGCCATTGACCATCTTTTTTTTTTTTCCCCTTTTCTCTTTCCTATAACCTTCCGCATGAGAAGGTTATGCCAATACCAGCAAATGCCAAAGAGCAGCGAAAGTCCAGCCTCAAACCTCAAATTCACTTCTGTTCCACAGCCAGGAGCAAAATTCAGGTAGTGATTGTAATGCACTGTTATTTTTATTATTATAGGACTCATAAAAAACATTTTCAGTATTTTTTAGATGCAAATTTTCATAAGGCAGCAATGGCCTAAGCATTACCTGTAGCAGATTAATGCTCAGTTTATCTGAGGGGGACTTCTTTTGTAAGCAAGCTAATAAGCACATTCATCACATACAAAAAACAGCATTTTCTTGAAAATATTCAATAAGGCACGTGACACTAACCTAGAATTTGTAAGATGCATGCTAAATGTTGGATATACAATTTACAAACTTCCGTGATACTTCCTTCACAGCAGCCAAGTAGTGGTTGAGATGCAGAAGCAGAGGCTATTCAAAAGACTATTCCTTATCAGATTAATCATATTAGCAGCATTTCCTCTTCTAGCAGGAGTGATAATAGTCACCGTTTTGACCCTGGCTTTGGTATGTCAGCTGATTTACATTAGCAGGCGTGTATTTCACATTAATAGGAATTGTGAACTCCTGATGCTGAGCTAAGACACAATGTAGCAGGAACAAATGATCGTGGACAACTGCTTGAGCAGAAATCCCAATTCCTCCACAGTATTACAGAGCAGTAAGAAGTTAGGTCATAGACAGAGGTCTATTCATTGACAAGTCCTGCAATTTTGGGGTCTAAAACACTGTCCAGAATAGGGCTGCAACTTCTCAAAGGTCTGAATCAGAGTACCTTGGGTTGTGCATCAAATGATTTAAATGAGTGACTTGGAGGACGTATTCAACTCTCATTTATAGCTGACAAAGATTTCCCTGAAGTCTCCAATATTTACAGTTAGCTGCATCAGTCTGCATCTGGGATCCAATTAGTGGAGTCAGCTACTGTTTCTTACAGGGAGAACAACTTAATCAACTCTCTAACTTTTACCCTCTTGCAAAATTCATTATATACAAAAAGTCCATAAAGCCTCCTACTACTCACCCTAAATTCCTTCCACTTGCCTTAAAACACACCACTGGTTCAATCCACACGTGCTCATTTGTAATGCTTGATCTGAGCCTACATATTCTATGTGAGGAATAAGTACATTTAGAAAATGTGCATTTATAATGCATCAGACTGCCATATTAGCTGTCAGTGGGGCAAAACATTACTGCAAGTTATTGTGACTGCTTATTTATCAGCATTTTGATGGCAGCAATATAGCCCAATGTTTGGCCAGGTAAACCATTTTAGTGGCTTTAGCTGAAGGAAGATTACTGATGAGTGGAGTTTAAGGGCTACATTCAGACCCAGTGAGTAGGGAAGAAGGTGTAGAGCTCAGTCTTCTGCTGCTTGACCAAGTGCAGTGCAAACTGGGAGGATGTTACAGCCACCACAGACAATAATTAATACCTTGCTCATGACATGGTCAAAAAACCCCAGCACTTTCTCCCATGCTTTCATTTTGTTTATATATTTACATATATACGCACACATATGCACACATTTCCTTAAAGATGTATTTTGTCATGTAACTTAACAACTTGCAACAGCCCTGAGTATCTTGGAGGAGAGAAAGCCTCACATGCAAATGCCACTCTATGCTTTAACAAGCAGCTGGTCAGGAAAAATGCAGAGAGAGAATTAATTTTTGAAAAGAGCTTATGCATTTATGTCCACATGCTGTGCTCCTTGGTAATCTAGGCAATATCACATTATACTTGCAAACTAGAATTATTTAGAGAAGTTGGTTTAGGACAAGAAAATGCTGTAGAATCATGCACAGGAAGGTAATACAGCCATGCTGTTGGGTATCATCAGAAAATGAACAAAATCCTTTACCTTTGCCTATATTCAGGTCCCCAGTGCAAGGGAAAACACAATAAAGGGATCTGACACTGTTGACCTGGTAAAGCAAGGTCTCCCCAGTGATTTCTCTAAGTGTATATCTGTGTCCAAAGTACAAAGGAACAGGCTCATTTTAAGTATAAATCACCCATATGCTGCATGGAGCTAAAACATGGAACAATAACTAGGTTTCAATTCAGTGTTTTTTGGATATAATTGAAGGCAGAATAACAAATTTAAAACTAACTCAGAGAGTTATTTTGTTTGCTACCAACCTACTCCCCAACTCTTTATTTTAATACCTAGCTGGTTTTGATTCAGCAGTAATTTTTAAAACAGCACCTGACATTTAAAATAAAGAATACAGAATTTAAATAACCTCTTTTAATTACTTTTCCAGATTTTCTGAATTTTAAAATTGAGACATACTGATAAGACATTTTCCTTCCACTTCTTTCCAAAAAAACTTCCATATTGAACTATGACAGTTTTTAAGTCAAAAATGAGAGGCAATACGTTTTGATGTACATTCAAAATCATCATTGTGTTTATTTTCATGCTGTAGAGCATCCTGTACACAGCACTGTGGGAAACTTAGACTGGAAAGTATTTGTGCTTTTGGAACAAGCACTTTATTTGTTAAAGCCCACACTCCTTCAGTTTACACAGGAAACACTTGAAATAAACATCTCAACCTTTGAAAACCATCTCTGAGTTTTAATATCGTTATCAGCTCATGGAAAAGGATTTCCATGGAATAGGAAATCAGAGCATCCATAACATCATAAGTAACATTCCCCAAAATCCACACATGACTACACACATTTGTAAACACCAGGCCTTATATTAATTAACACGTTACCTACACATTGCTTGCTGACATTGCTACAGCCCAAACAAGTTAGTTCCTTCAGGGCGATTCAGAAGTAATTTTCCAATTAAAACATACAGAATGCATGCACATGCAACTTGAACTTCCTACACTCCCCAGCACAGGAAGCTTTGTCCATAGCTGGGAGAGCTGTACCAGGCTGCCAGCAGTTTAGATGACCACAGCCAGCTGCTGCAGGGCAACCAAAGCACAGCAGTGGGACTGAGAGTGGTGAACCCCCATTTCGCAGGCCTCCACTTACAGGTTCCCTGTACAGACACACAGTCAGTGTCAAGGGAACTTGGCCAAAGTACAATATCGTTAATGATGAAGTAAATTTTTATATATTATAAATTTTATTTATATATTATAAATTTTAGTTTTTAGGTATATATTATATATATATATGAAATATATATTCATATCTTCTCCGATCAAAAAGAAAAAAAGGCATTTGGCTGTTCAGTTCTTTGTTTTACAGTGTTAGGAAAATGTTTTTTCTTTCCTTTTAAGGCTACTTGCTTGAAAAATGTGAGACTTTGCCAGGTTGTGAAGATGGCTTCTAACAGAAACAGAGCTTTAAAATTTTGCTCGTAGAATTTTTATTTTATGTTAGCACACACTTTAGAAGACATGTTCATTTGGGATGCAGTAAGGAAAATTTGCCTATAAATTAAAGACTGCCTACAGTGATTAATATGCGTGCATAGAGAATACATAGGACAGATCACAAGGAGGAATGAAGAAAATGTACCTGACCTATTGGCAGAACAAACAACTCACTTTCCCCAATTTCTTTGATGACATACTGTTTTCCTGGAACAGTACATTGCAATTAAATATAAATCATAAATCATAATTGCTTGGAATAACAATGCAGGTGCAACAGGCAGAAAGCTGGGCAAAGGACGTGAAATGGGACAATGCAGTCTCCACTTCAGTGAGTGGTTAACAGGGAAACATTTAAGTGGAATACAGCAAACTCAAGATAGGAAAAAGGATGTGAGGCCATAAAGGGAACACTAAGGTGACTAAATATTTTTAAGGATATCTTACGTGTTTGGAAGATAAGAAACAGGCAGGCAAGATATTCTATACAACATATTACCTGTATGTAATATCCCATTTTCATTATTACAGTTCTCCCTAGAAGAGATGTGAGCCTCAGAGCCAAGTGTGCACAGTTTGTCATCTTTCCTCTCTTCTGTAGTCATTGCAAAACTCATGTAAAGCTCCTCTCAGGTCTTCTTTCAAGGCCTCAGACTGCTTTACCAGATGCTGACCCTGAAATAAAAAGTATGAAGGTCTTCAATTAAGCTATTAATTTCTTATTTTTAATGGTGGCATTAAATGGCCAACTTCCCTCATCTGCTTTAGCTTTCAGGTTGACAGAATTCCTGAGTTACACCAGGTTACACCCCCAAACACACAATAAAGCCCAGGAATTATTGTTGTATTTCCTTCCCCTACTCTGTCTGGAAAAGAGTAATTAATGTGTGCAGTGTTATAACTGCACACACAGAGGTATTTAACCTTGGGGTGTTATGGGGATCTCTGATGATCAGCCATAAATCTGATTCTTCATTACAAGCTTCTCTCTCCTCCTGCTTCTTGTTGGAGTATCCTGTGGAGCAAGTGGGGGAATGCATTTGCAGCTCCAAGTTCCTCCTCCATTAATATCTCTCCACCAAACTACTGCTTCTGCACAAGCAGCAGCCAGAGATGCTCCTGAGAACACAAATGCTGGCACTAACACCAACACTAAGCAAGGCTGCTTTTTTGGAGAGTATAGTTACTTTGAGGACAATCACTGTTGTTTTACTCTTTACATGAGAACAGGGCCAAAGCCAGACGTGCAGCATTCCTCCTCAAAAAGCAGATGCAAACTCAAAGTATCACACATACATCCCGCCACTGACATCTCTTTTCCAAGGAAAGATAACCCATCTGACTGACAGATCTGTGGCTCCAATACTGACATCCAGTCAGAGGGCTGCACTCTGAAGGGTGAGCCACTTGCTCAGCCCTTCTTAGCCCACAGCTGATACTTCTAGGGCATTCACAACAAAACATTTGCCAGGTTCACCTCTGTGCTTTTTGTAACTCTGAGATAGGAGGCTTCTCCATTCATCAGGTTTGTCAGCTTATTTGGGCACAGCAGAGGCCAGGAAACTTATCTTTGCTCTGTGCAGGGAAACAAAGATCCGTGCTGCAGTGCATCCAGTCAATTTCCCTTTCTTGTTCTCTGCGCAGAAAATAAACCACCTTCTGCACTGCCCTGAGCAGATGAGCCCCTACCAAACACCTTAGCTGAAAGCAACCTGTCACTTTCATTACCCAAGGTACTTGAATACATATTATTCCAAGGCAAAAAATGCATTACACACAGCAGGCACTTTCTCTAAGTCGAGTGGTCTTTTTGTCCATTAAAAACGACAGAAAGTATCCAGCAACCAGAATTTGGTAGTCAGTTTGACCCATAATAAAGTAGCACAGTTCACTGCTGCCTACAAAGATTTAAATGATCAGATCAAAACAGCATCCATGAGAGCTGGCTCACTCATTTGAGCCCAAACATTCATTTGTTTGAACAGTATGAGTGGGACCAACCAAATTCTTCACAAACCAGTTTTTATTAGGTATATTTGTCTATATTATTTCAGGAGGATACAATAAGTAATATGAATACAGAGATAACCATAAGCATACTTAACTGCCACTTTACAAAAAAGCACACAATTTTTATTAGAAGGTAAATATTGGGATGGGCTGCACTTTTCATTAAGATGAATGAAGATGTTAGAAATTAAGTGTTTTGACTACTTTCCTGATTAACTTTGATGCTATGAAGCAGTTCTTCATAGCATCAAATAATGAAACTATTAACCACTAACAGGAAACAAGCAGGTCAGAGTGAGCAGGAGAGCCTTTAGCCTCTTCTGTCTTTGAAGAGACACACCTGTGGCCTATCACAACAGGCACCTGCAGGAAAGAGCCTTATTTCTTAAGGAGTTATTAATCTCAAAGCTAGAAGTATCCATCCTTTCTGGAACCCACAAATATGTCTACTCCTGTAAAATGCACCATGGCTTACGTCAGAGGATAGATGGTTAAAAAATTTTCAAGTGAAGCGCATGTGCAGGAATCAGACAGGAATTCCCCACCATCGGGGGTGGGGAGAAGCAAAGGCAGAACCTGAAATGGTGGCAGCTGAAATAAGCTCAGCACAGTATCCATAGAAGAAGTTTCTAGTCACTGTGACCAGAATTATGATCCTGCTGATAAACAAGATGGGTTAGATTTCTAATTACCTGAATTAAAATGAGTAGTACTACCCCATTTTACATACACTTATTTAGGAAGCCCATAGCTATCATTTAATTAAGCATCATTCAGATTTCTTCTGCATTTGTGTAGACCACATTCTCTACTGCATTACACTACTCACACACAGTTAGCTCCAGTGAGGTCAGGGCAGTTAAAAATTGAATTCCAGGTAGCAGAAAGAAAATTTAGACCCACTGTCTTCATAATTTTGAACAGCCATCTGACCCCTTACCTATAATTTGTACCCTTACAACTTACTGAACTGAGGAGAAAGATCTTTCATGTATTAGGTACTCATCAGCTGATAAAGCATGTCACTATTGTCTTCCTCCCTACACAGCTTCAGAAAGATGGTTAAAGGGAGAAAACCAGCAAAAGGAGCAAAGTGCAGCTGGAAAAAGTGAGTAGGTGAAAGAAAAAGCTCTGAATCTTCCAGTGTGTGTTTATTACTTTCAAAGGAGCTAACTATGTATTTTAAACTACTTCATGAGCTTAATGAGCCTGGTATTTGAGGAATGAGTCTGTTCAGCATAAGGAAATTACAGTGGAGACATTAGTTACAAAACACTTGTAAATTGATGGCATTTTACAAAAACAAACAAAACAAGAAACAGAAAGCAATCATTGCAGACTTACTGGAATATTTCCCAAAATAAATAAAAAGGTGATTTATCATATTTGAGATCCCTATAAAATTCTAAAGAAAGCTACAATTAGAGAATTAATGATTCAACACCCGTATTAGCAGCTGTCATGTTCAGTGTAGTAATTAAGCAAATTAAACCTTTTGTTAGAAAGGTATAAATGGAAATATCAGTTTTACAGGCAGAAAAGGAGTAAGAAAGTTAATCATTGTCTTAATTTAAATATAAACTCAGAATTATATGACACTAAGTTTTATTCTCATTGCTTTGGATCATGCTTACTAGATCAGTTCCATTAAAAGTCTTTTACATTCAGGACACACACAGGAGAGCAGTGAGCCTTCAAGCTACCTGACTGTAGCTGCTGCACAATGCACCCTGTGGGTACCAAAGGAGAACAAACAGGAATTCTATCAAAATACAATATGAAAACATATAAGCAAGTAGAATACATTTAGCAAAATATTTTTGCTAAATTCGACATCCACTACATTTTCTGCACCTAGATGAAAGCACTCTCATTGTCCTAGAAGTCCATCACATTTTCACCTGACTTCGTGGCCTGTCAGGAAGTGGTGGGATGGAAGCTGTGAATTCATACATGAAGAGCAAAATGTAACAAAAGCTTATTGATAATAAATATGCTAAATCAGTTAAGGGAGTACACAGAAATCAGCCACAGAAATCAGTATGGTAAAAGATAGATATGCAACTTTAATTGCCGCTCCTTCAATATGTTCTAGATACATTTCCTTCTTTGTCTTGGAGAAGCATCCATAAAAAGAAGAAACAATTTAAGTTATCATAAAAAATAGAATTAATGATGACACAGATTAAATATATAATTAACTAAAAATTTATTACCAGAACCATGCATATCTCTCTGAACCATCTAAAGGTGGAATAAGGGATTTTGCAAATGCTTACAAGAGCTATCAACCTGTGGCTTTTTTTCTTTGAAGTATGGTTTATGCTGCTACTCTATAATATGCACAAGAAAGTCTAAAAGGGGTAGCATCACTCCTAAAAACAAGAACAGATACTAGAAAACCTTCCAAAAAAACCTATCTACGAAAGAGATAAAGTTCCAGACTCTGGTTCAGTTCTTGCTGCAACGCTATGCAATCCTGACATTCAACACTGGGAAAGAGCATGAAGGTGGTCAAAAGCTTATTGCTATTATTCTTCTTTATAGAGACATTCATATACATACTCACATAGATATCAACTGTTCTATCTAAGAAACTGAATGTTTTAAGAAAAAACCCACTAATTTAAACAAAGCAAGGGACTTGGGCAGCCTTATTCCTATAGTTGTGTATTCTGGTCAAGAAACATTGATGTTGCAGGTCTAGGCACAGACCAAGTGCTTATAATCAGCCTCCTAAATACAAATGTATCGCTAAAATTAAATTAAATCTACAGGCACATACAGAAGACCAAGTTCTGTCCAAATTTAGTCACTGATAAAAGAGTTATATTTACCAACCTGTGGCACGTCTGGAAGAGTTACAGCCACGACCCAGACGGGGAGTAAATCAGGACAGAATTAGACCTCTGGAGTGCACAGCTCTATGGCAGCCAGATGTGCTCTCTGTCAACAAACATGATCCCTTTTGAGTCACTGACTCCATCCGAGGCAGAAGGAGCGTTATGAGCCAGCATCGTGCATGCAGCTTCCCTGATGTACTCCCTTGGTTTCGGGGATAAACACGTGCAGAATCCTGCAGTGTGTAACTCCCACGCACTAATAGAGTTGGGCAGGCTGGGCAGACCACCCAAGCTGCAGGTCAAACGGTGTAACTTGGACAATGTGCAGCCTGCAGCCCCTCACTCACACTGGTAACAGTCTCCTTGTTCCTGCTTCACCGAGTCAGCCTGCAGGTGACTGCTCGCCAGAGGATTTGTGGCTTTGCCTCAGAATAGCACAAGATACTTTTATCTTAAGAAACACAAAGTGATTGCCATAGTATATTTGACAGCACACTGAGGCAAAACAAACAGAATTCTTAACTAGAAATGCCACAAACATCTCAGGAGGTTTGTCTCTGATAGCTACCTACCTTCAGATTGCAGAAGATATTTGCGGAGCCTGGATCATGTTCCATGTTTTCTGATTAAAAGAGC
Organism: Callaeas wilsoni; assembly: GCA_013398955.1. NCBI lineage: Eukaryota > Metazoa > Chordata > Aves > Passeriformes > Callaeidae > Callaeas > Callaeas wilsoni. The sequence goes on from VWPU01000472.1 coordinate 14,212, forward strand.
AAAGATTCTTCTCTGGAAGATGATGACACAGCAGATGACCCAGCAAGCTCTTTCCTAGTCTGTATATGGCTTGATATATGCGACTTTCAATTTTCCATGGCTGCATAACAAAAGTTTTACTACTTCCTATGGATGAAGAGTAGAACAATGAATTCCTAAGGTCAGATTCCCACACTGATAACCCAGGTAGTTGACATTTCACGTATGTCATTGATGTTACCAGCACTATTCATAGAGAAGCTCTAGTCTGCCTAAGGATGACAAAGCATAACTCATGGCGACTTTATACAAGTATCCCTTGCACTTTGAAAACAAAATGATTTAATGCAAAACTCTTAATAAAGGAGAGCAACTTTAAAGCTTCTTGACTGCCACTCTATGTCTGTGGGGGCAGGACTTAGAATACTTTGCTAATTGGTAAACAAAAAAGAGAAAGCATCAAAGCAGTGAAGTAAATTAATGTTCCCTGGAAATGACACGGAGGAGGGGCTTAGAAATATTTTTAAAGGTGTATTATGCTAAAGTGACTAACAAACATTTTGTACTGAGACAGAAAAAAAAAAATTGTAACATTCAATTGTCTAGCTTTAGGGATAGGAGTTTCAGTCTAACAATTAAAACAATGATAGCTGTTCTTATGCACATGAAGATTACCTAGGCAGCATCAGAGATATACAATGTCTTAGCTTATGAAAGGTCACCACAGTAGGTCATACTATATCCACAGGAGACAGGTGAATTATTCCTAAGTAGGTAAATTACGCTGACAATTTTATTTAGCAGAATTTATTGGAAGAGATAAATAGTTTTCACAACTGATGTAGAAGAACAAGTGTTACCATTGAAAGCTGTATACATTCTATATTTCCTTATGCATTACATTTTTCTAGGTTTAATTCTAAACTAAAAAACCTTTACCATTTTTTTAATGGGAGAATTATTCTCATGTGTGTCGAACAGTGTGTTGCACTAATAATTTCTATGAAACTTCTTTATAAAGCATGCCTGAAAATGGGGTGAAACACCCCACTCCTGGGTCAAGCAAATAAGGCATAGGCCTTTCCTAAGAGCCTTATGGAAGTGCACAGTTTAACTGGGTTAGACACAGCTAATGAGGGAGACAAACACTGAGCACTGGCCTCCTCCTGATACAGGGTCTTCTCCCAGCTTGAAAAATACATTTTCACTGATCTTCACTGGGATAGTTAAGGTTTAGTACTTGGTTTAGGACAAATTAGAACAAGTTGCCAAACAATGCAAACAACACTGATTTATGTTGCTTTCCCACTGGAATTAATCATTTATAACTTATATTATATTATATTAGCTATTATTATGTTTAATATTATATTATCATTATTTTAATATGAAATCCCCAGACCATCTTTTAAATTCTGTAATTTAAATACACATGTTCCATATGCAGAAAGTAAAAATTAACCCTGCTTTATATCTTTGATGGGCAAAGTCTAGAACATTTTATACTATACAAATGACAGTATCACTCTGCCATACATGGAGGAAATGCAGAGGAATTATTAGTCAGGAAGATCTTTAGCAACCTCATACATTCCTTGTTGAAGCTGTTTTCAGAATAGAAGTGTTCATTACTCAGACTTGCCAGAATCTCTAAATGGGTGGAAAGTCATTCACAGTTCACCATTTTCTGCCTAGAGACAATGGGAGTCATTGTAGGCATGGAAAAAACCAGCACATCGGAGAGGTTACTTAGGAGTAGAATTCTCAACTGAAGAAAGAGGTAATTTGCACAGCACCTTCTTCCCTATTATGTAAGTGTTCCTAAATTAAATTAAATACTACACAAACAAATTCGTGGTGGTGTCTACAAGTATAAACTGACTATTTGAACTTTAATTGTGCATTTTATAACAGAAAAGTAAGTTTATTGCCGGGTGATACGGCAATAACTAAGGGGCAATGAAAAAAACCTGTTCCAAGGCCGTGGAAATAGCAATAAGGATTACAGAAATAGATAGACATGTTTTCTCTGTAGAATTATATCAGATGTTGACACAAGAAGATCAAAAAATTACACATAAAAAAAATCACACTGGAGATCTGGAGTAACTTTGTGTGCCATGCTGTTTTGTTCTCCCTGGTACTTTGCCATGGAAAAACACCAGAAAAATAACCCCACTATTCAGGAGTATTTCTATGCACAACTGATGCACTACTGGCCATGAAAGGAACAAATCACCTTCAGCTTTTAGCCTCGGGAAAACCAGTCTAGTTGGTGCTGAGTGGTTTCCCTGCTAGCTTTAGACCAGAGATGAGCTCTTGCTGTACAGCTTATGAAGTGTACCAGCAGGCCTATGAGGAAAAAAATGTGTTGCACTAGAAACAACAGCATTAGTTGGTGTCATCTACTGCCTTATAATACTGGATTAAAAAAAAAAAACTAACAAAAACAACAAAACCAACACAATCTGAGACTTTTATACATGACTGGATCTCAAGTAACAAAACTAGAGAGGAAAACCAGTAATAGCATGAGCCCCAGTTAATGTCCTCCTTATTTGCATCTAAGCAGTATCAACTGAGCTTTTCATTTTAGACAATGCCTGAGCTATTTCATTGAACAGTATTAGTAGAAGAAAACTAAAAGTCCTCTGGATTAGCTGAATTTGGCCTGAAACTATTAGAAATTGGCCTTTATCCATGTGCCCTTTGATTCAGGAGCAGAACAAGCAGTGAGCTCAGCATTGTCCATCCGCAGGTCCTGAGCCCCGCTCCCGTAGCCCAGGGAACTTGTTTGCCTCAGGACCCTTACCGGAGTGAGACTTTAATCCCTGAATGTTTGCAAACTCCTGACTAACAGTAACAGCCCAATACCTTTTCCCTCCCTAACAGACATTATCGGTGTGATTGAGGCATCATTATTTACTAGATTATAAGCAAAAAGCCAACTACAGCACTTGAAAAAACCAAATCAATACATTTATCTATATAGCTAGCATTGTCTTGAACTAAGAATGATTTTTGAGCTTGGGATTCACCTTTCCTCCTTGGTACTGAGAGGAAAGATGTGTGCTAATGTCTTTACAAATAATTTGATGGGTGAAGGTATGGGTGTTAACGTCTTTGAAATGGGTCTGATGTCTCAACTGACTTTGGGTAGCAGGTTTGTTGCAGAGCCCAGACAGGTTGGCTCCTGAGATAGACAAGGGTCTGCACACGCCTGAACTTCTGAACTTTGGGGTAAAACAGTAAGTTCCAGGGGGGATATGGGGTAGGCAGTTCGGGAAGGCTGTATCCTCCTAGTACCTCAGCCAGTGGGGAAAGGAAGAGGGCAATATGCGGCCGGGATTTTAGGATAAAAGGAGGGTGAATGCTCCAAAACTCCACAGGTGTGTGCCCTGGTGGTCTCTCTCCCTTTGTTTGAATAAAATTGAAGGACTCCTCTGTCTCCTTTTTGGACATAAACCTCTGGCGTTTGTGGATTTTCCTGACTGTACGAACAGCCGACACCTGCTGAAGCAGAGAAGTTCTGCCATTCCAGCTGCTGTGCCCCCCACTACACACACACACAACACAACCCACCTCCTTCACGAGCTTCCTGACAGTGCCAAGCACACCATTTCAGGATTCAGTGCTTTCATTGTTTGTAGAGGAGAAGGTGGGTCCTTCAGCGGAAGTCAGGCCTGCTCCAGGCATGAGACTGACTGGGTCGAGGGATGAGGCTGAGGGCTCCAGCCCCGTGTCCTGTTACCATTCTGCATTCCCAGCCTGGCTGGGCCCCGCACTGCCTGAGCAGGGCTTGCAGTGCCCATGTGCCCCGCCGAGGTGGGTTCTGTGACAGAACATATGGTTGCTGTGGTTTCTCACTGAATTACCTCATGAATGTGGGTGCTGGGAGTTCCTGTCACTGGGGTGGTGAGAGCTGTGCTCAGGACTCTTACTAAAATGGCTCGTGACGGAGACCGGGCTCCAGGGTGTTGTGTCCCTGGGGGCTGAGTGTTTTTGTCTCCATCATATTTTATATATTAGTGTTTCTAAAGTCAGCAAACCTTTTGGACAGGCCAGTGTGCTTACAGCTGTGTCAGAAGTCCTAGTGCCTTGGGACAGCTGGCTGCCTTGGTGTTGGAAGATGCATGCTGAGGGCTGGGGCTTCGGGTTCATTGTCTGTCAGGGATGTTCCAGCCACCCCTTCGGAAGATTTGGTTCTGGAGTCACTCTGTGAAGCCTCTATTTTGACCTCTTCCTCTCTTTTAGGAGACTTCCTTTCAAGCTGTTCTGTCAGTCAAAGTAAGAGAGCTTTCAACCTCAGGTAAATGAGAGTGGTTGTTTAAAATACACATGGGGAAAAAAATCACCTTTACCAGGATAGTGGAACTTAAAACCAGAAGTTTAGAAAATAAATCCCAAATAAATCTACTTCTTTGTCACACCACATGAGTTAGCATTGCTGAATTTTGCAGCATGTTCCATTCCCTTTGTGTGGAAAATCATGCTGTGAAAAGCCAGTGTCCACAAAGGAGACACAGGAGTCCTGCAACTTTATTTGAATAAATGGAGAGAGTCCACTAAGCCATACCCCACGGGGTCTCTCGGTTTTGGAGGATGCAGCCTCCTTCCATCCTAAATTTCCTACCGCATATTGCACTCCTCCTTTCCGCATTGGCTGAGGTATTAGGAAGGCAGAGCCTTTCCGAACAGCCTACTTCATTTTCCCCCTTGAACGTGTATCGTCATTTCCCCTTAAAGTTCAGAAGTTCAGGCTGAGTTCTGTGGATCCATCATCATTTCACACTGTCTGGGTTCTGCAATAGACTTGTGCGGACCTATTTCTCTTATTCCCTAAAATTCAGAAGTTCAAACAGTCTGGGTGAAACTGTTTGATTTCTGTAACAAACTTGCACAGCTTGATGTTCGTAGACACATTAAGACCCATTTCTAAGACGTTAACACCTATTTCTAAGACATTAGTGAAGATTCCTCCCACTCATTTCTTCCAGATCAAGTCTTTTGTGAAGACATTAGCACACGTATTTCCTATCATTCATAAGGCCCACCTTGCCTTTGTTTCTGTGCCTGACAAATTTCCAGTGTTCTATTAGGTTCTTCTGGTTGGAATTAATTTATTTCTTCAAAAGTCTTTTCCCTGATCAAGCATTTTTCTGCATTAATGAAGCAGTATGTTCTTGTATCCATAATTGAAATAGCATCTGCTATACAGCAAGATAATAGTAAGTAATGGAGAAACATCTAAGAAAAAACCCCACCTCTTCCACTAGCAAAATCAGCAGATGCATAGAAAAAGAAGTCTTTTGTAAGATCATCCGTGTTGCAGGAGTGCTGGATGTGGGCCTTGTTAGTCGTAGGTTACCATAATATTTATTTTGTGACCTTTGTGCTGTAATTCAAAAGTGAAGCAGTCTCACTTTATTGCATTTTTTTTCCTCTTAGAATAGAACAATGGGATATTTAGAAGTATTTTTTGGTTTCTGTATTTTTTTTAATCCTGCTCAGGATTTCTGTTGGCATCCTGTAAAATGTTCCTTGCAGAGTTGTGTTGCTGATCCTGCTAATTGCTATGTAGAACTTGTGTTGGTTTGCTGCTAACACAGATATTGTCAGGAAAATTAATCCACAAACACCAAAGCTTTATGTCTAAAAAGGAGACAGAGGAGTCCTGTAACTTTATTTGAATAAAGGGAGAGGCCATGGGGCATTCCCCTGGGGTGTCTCAAATTTTTGGTGGATGCAGCCTCCTTTTTATCCTAATTTCCCGAACGCATTTCCCTCTCTCTATCCCCATTGACTGAGGTACTTGAGAGGTACAGACTTCCCAAAACGCCTAATACCTAAGACCCTCTTCTAATGTATACCCCACCACCGCTTTTTGTCTTTTCCTTGTGTTAATCAGTGGAATTCCTATGGAATTTATGGAATCCTTCCCGTGGTTACTTTTACCTCTCAATGCTAATTTTATCTACTAGCAGACCCACAGTTTGTTTGTAAAGACAAATCCCTCATTCCTTTCAATATCCATCCCTGTTTCTGTCTTCCTACCAACCTGTGGTGAAAGCTTGCTGAATCAGAATATTTGGCTGTCCAGGTTTAACTCCTTGGGGTTTTAAAGATGGATTTAATATCGGCACTGTGTGTGAAACATTCAGCTTTAATTCTTCAAAGAGATGTTTAAAAAACCACCAGACAAACCTAAACTAAACATCTTGTGCTAGATCCTTGCAGCCCAAGAATCCTGAAGTCATCCTGGAGGAACACTCTTTCAGAGAGAGATGGCAGTACAGGACAATTAGATAAGAGTTTGGTTGCCAGATGAAAGGACTAACCTTCATGGAGCAGAACAAACTGATTTACCATGAAGTGGAAACTATCAAAATGAGTAAAATGCAAGTATGAAATCATTTTGGCTTCTTCTTTATCGCTTTTCTTCCCTTTATCCAGAATCAAAAAGATAACACTGTAGACTTTGATTTGGTTTTTTTAAAAGTCAAGATTATATATAGTTCTAAGCAGTCTTTAGCAGTTACTTGACCCACAAGTTACCATTAGGATTTCATCCTTAAGGCATTTATGGCAGGAAGATTAGCTGTCTGGTGGATCTAGCCATATCTTAGCTTGGTCTTTGTGTTTGTTGGTAAAGTATACAATTGGAATTCTTAAGAAGATGGTAATTTGAGGGGAAGGGCAATAGACTTGCAGGTCAACTCCTGATGTTAATCAATATAGCTTTCCAAGGGTCAGGGTCAGGCAGAGGGAACACCATGGCCAAAATGGTGCGACATGAATTCCTTATAGTTCAAATGTGCTGACCCCGATAACCTATAGGTGTGTATAGTTGTATGTAGCTACATCACTTATTGGGGAAACACTGTTTGGAGTTAACAGCATGCTGCCTGGGCATTAACCCCTTAGGGCCACAGCTAGAATGGGTTTTGCATAACGCAGTAGGTTTCACAATGCTATGGCCAGGTGAAGCCCTTCAGACTAATACGCATTTGAAGGAGCTTGGCTTCAAGTTTCTATACTGAATGAAGTGTTTGAAACTTTAAGTACTGTTTCTGTTGCTGGGTAAGAACAAAGGTGAGACTTAAGTGCAAACATTCCCTGAAAGCATTATAACAGGCTTGCTGTTTTTCAAGTAGTAATTTTTTTCCTATTTCTTTCCCTTAAGAGAGTAGTTAGAACAGCATAAACAGCTTTGTAGCCCTGTTTACAACTGTGGGAGGCACAGCAGAGCTGCATTGTATTATTTTGAAAACTAGGGCACTATACCACTGTAGATCTTGATCAGCGTGCCAAAGTTAACCTAAATGTACAGGATGAGAGTTGTAGTCGTGCTCTTTGAAAAGTTTTGCTCAGGATGCATATTTCTGTCTGCAGGAATACTGTTGGGTTTGTCTGTGTGAACAGACACATCCTGGAAGCTTGGGCTCTGCCCAGTGTGTGATACCTGTGAGTTGGGTTCTTCATAGCTGAGGCAACTTGTGGCCTGTGTCCCATTTACCCTGAGAAGCTCAGTTAGAGGTTTCTGAGCTGAAACCACTGTGTTTGAGCAAGACTGGGAGTGAACTGCTTGCACTGTGGGAAGCAGCAGCTAAGGCAATGGGTAGGGGAAGGACATAATCATGATTGGTGCTGATAGCTTATCCAGTTTCCTTGAGTTCTGGAGAGAATGAGGTCAAACCAGATTTTTACATTTATATTTAAAAGCAAAAGAAGCTTCTAGGAAGGTAGCGATTGAAGAAACACACTACAAGGGATAGAGAGTGCCAGGAGGATTCATTTGTTGTACAAATTAGTGTGTAGCATAATGAAGGGTAGATGGCTCATAAAGGCTTTTCAAGGCCCAGGATACCCAATGGGAAGCTCCCACTGATTTTTAACTGATTTTGGGTCATGTTTCTACAGACCAGAATTGAGACTTCTTCTAATGAAGTCATGCATTTTTAAAAGTGATAAGCATATATAAAAGCTCCACTGTTGGATTCTTCCAGGAAGCAATAGAAATACAGATAAAGCTTTTAAAGCAAAGCCATGTAAAAGCCAGGTCATGTAACATGTAAGATTTGTGTAAGAGATCTCAGATATATATATAATTCTTAAACCAGTGATTGTATGCTTGCTGAAACAGGAGTAATGTTAAAAAAATCTGTGTTTGGACAATAGCTAGCACAAAGGCTTGTTGGTTCTTCAACAAGATCTTATGTGCACTTAATAATAAATTAGCAAATTTACTTGAAGAAACAACATCCTTCAAGGTCTGAAATAGCAAGGCATCCTTGAAGGTATGCAAGGTTTATATCATTGCTAAATTCTGCCCAACAGCTGGGAGCAACTGAAGTATTTCTTCTAGCATACAGATTATGTGCAATCTTCTCTTTCTCTCCCTGTGTTGACAGGACATTCTGCTTGAGAAGCTTTGCCTCAATGGTGTCATAATGCTGGCATGGTTTCCCTGCTATGTTGACCAATGCTTTTTGCATTCTGTTCCTGCCCTGTTTTTATGTGGTCCTGTTTTCTGCGATTTGTGTGTCAATTGCTTGCAAACATAGAACATGTAACTGTCACCAACTACATTAATATTTACACTGTATTGTAGTGTTCTGCCCCCAATGTGTAAACACTAAACCACCTCCACAACAATTATTTATATGTGGGCAAACAGGGTAGTTCCAGATAGATGTGTGACTTCCAGTACTGAATTCCAGGGTTTGATTACAGGAGACTCAGGAACCCAAGGCAACTATCTGATGTACTGAGGAGATTTACAGAGGTGAGCTTTAAAGGCAGAACAGTAGCAACACATACCTTTTAAATAACATTTATTTAAGCTTAAATCAGATATTTTTTAAAAATGCAATTATTTCCCCATTATTTTACAGGTAGAGAGACTGAGGCACACAACAATGACAAGTCCTGTCTATTGCTATGCTGAAGGGGCAAAGCTGGTAAAATAATGTGGAGTTTTGTGGTCTTAAATCAGAGATTTCCCTATAATTGGACTGTCACAGTGGACAGCAGTGGCTCTTGGAGGCTCCCATCCAAATTACAAGGGACTTGCGTGAAATTTTTATGGGCCTATAAGTGATTTGCTATAAGGTGTGCAGAAACCTGGTTTTCTCAGACACTCTGTGGATATCTCTCAAATAGTTTGTGGTCTCCCACCCTGCCTCTAGAGGAGTGTGAACCACAGGATAAAAGTTCCTGATGTATGAGTGTTATTAGCCATGGCTGTATGGACTGAAGTGTGAAGGAAAATGTGTTTGAAAGCAGGTCTCACTCGATAGATTAATGCTGTACTTTGCTCCTCAGGTAGTTCTAGCTAGAAGAAAAGCTTAAGTGAAATTCTGCTGTTGTATATATCTGACTTGAAGATAGATCAGAAGTTGAAGTTTTTGAGCTTTAGTTTGTGGATGCCACCTGTGTGACCATGAGTAATGCAGGTTGGGTCAGGGATGGGGTCTTCATGTGAAGCAGATGTGCCTGCTACAGGAGTCAAAACTGGGAGGAACTTAAGTAGTGACAGGCAGACACTCCCTTAGTGTCCTTTTACTCCAGCAGCAGTTTGCAGTTATGTCCAGGAACAGCTTTATCCAGCTTGGCTGTTGCTGGGATTATCACCCCAGTGGAAGCACTGACAGAGAGCTGCCTAGCAAGTACCATGAGGGTTTAAATCTGTGTGAGGGATTGTGGAATGAAGGGCTGGACCAGTGCTGTGTAGGCTTTATTAGTTTGTTGGAATTTTTAAAATGCATTTTCTGGAAGATGAAAATAGCTTTTGAGGTGAGGCTTTTAAGCTCTGACTGAAGCAAAATCATGCTGGTGCTGCAAGGATTCAGACTGTGTTGTATTTAATTTTCTCCTTTTGGAATGTAATTTATTTTTCTGCAGGTTCCATCATCTTCTAGCAGATTGTTTGATAGCCTCAATGAAGGGCTAGAAGACTGCACTGAGAATGTAGCTCTCTTGCTGGCTGCTTCTGTGTGTTTAGATGAGGTCAATGGGACAAAAGTCAGTTATGAAATGAAGATGTTGCCCGTGGAAGGGTGGCATCTGAGTGCATGATCCTGTTGTGTTTGTATATTCGCTGTTAAATTAGGCCAAACATAAAATGGGAACAGTAAATAATTTCTTATTGTTATGTATCTGCAGCTGGTTCTCTTTGCTCTGATGATGGAAGGTGGGGTCTACAAGTACCTTAAAAACCTTTGCCTAAAAAGCTCTCTCATTATTCTCAACAAGCATGCTGTGCCCAGCCAGTGTAGAGCTGTTCCTGGCGATACCTGCCCTGGGCCCAGGGCAGGCAGCAGAGCTGGTCAGAGTGTGTGCTGCATCCCGCCGTGAAGGCTTTAGCAGAGCTGCTGCCCTGACCCCAGAGCCTGCTCTGGCTCTAGGGCTTCCAGGCAGTGCTGCAGTGCAGGCCAGCCTCCGCACTTCTAACATCAAAGCTGAGCTAAACCAGTCCCAGACTGCCTGGAATCAGAGCTTTGAAAACAATTTGCATTTGAATAGGTTTTTTGGGATTCTCTTATATCCCAGAGTTCAGCAGTTCCCTTATGGGCTAGTTTTAACAACAGCAGGAAATTAAACCAAATAAGCCACTCCCCTTGCCCCCTGCCCCTTCTGGCAAAGGGGAGGGAAAAAAAGGAGACACTGTGGGTTGAGATAAAAATTTACTAAAAGCTCAAGAAATGGAGTAAGACACGCATTGACAACATAGTAACAACAGCAATATTAATGGAAAAGTATACGAAGGAGAAGGTGTTTTACCCACAAAAAGGTGTTCACCACTGGCAACAAATACAAGATAACAGAAGCTTCCCGTGGATCACCCCTGTATAGTTTCCACTGACAAAGGCAACGTGGGGGCCATTTCTGCCTGCTGGACCACATGGTCATTGGGAAACAAAGGCGAGATCGTGGGGGAGTTCCCATGGCTAATGTTTCCCACACCCCTGGCCCAAACCCCAAAATGCACAAGGACAGACAAATGCCTTGGAAGCCGGGTCATCAGAGTAGGGGCTTGCAGCTGGGGCTCGGTTCTGCACAGGTGCCTGTCTTGATGTTTCCACCCCTTCATTGCACTGTAGGTTGATCCTGGAGGTTGCTGCTACCCCCTTCCTACCACTCAGCTGCGCTTCCCTCGGCTTGGTTTGCCCGGCTTTGGCAGGGCTTCTTTCCTCTTGGCTCGATGAGCTTGGCTGAGTGGGGGTCACCGTGTCCCCGGTCCATCCCTGCTGGCAACTTCCCCTCTGGAGCTGTCGATTGCACCGCAGTTGAGCACGCCTTTTGCTGCTGTCCCTTACAGAACCGCAGACTTTTCTTGCTGTCCCCTGCAGAACCACA
>VWPU01000476.1:0-14782 GCA_013398955.1 Callaeas wilsoni
GGGGCCGGGCGGGGCGCATGCGCGGTGGGCGGCGCGGGGCGGCAGCAGCCGTGAGGCGGCAGGCGGTTGTGCGGTGGTGGAGTGGCGTGGCTGGGAAAGAATCCTAAAGGTCCTCCTGTTTGACGCCCTGCCGTGGGCAGGGACAGCTTACACTAGACCAGATTGCTTCGAGCACTGTCCAGCTTGGCCTTGAACACTTGCAGAGATGGGGCAGCCGCGGCTGCTCCATTCCACTATCTCACCACCCTCACAAGGAAGAATTTCTTCCAGATCTAATCACAGAATTGCAGGATCAGTTAGGCTGGAAAAGACCTTTGAGATCACCAAGTCCAACCTGTGACATAACACCACCTTGCCAATTAGACCATGGCATTAAGTGCCACTTCTAAAACACCTCCACGAGTGATGACTAAACTGATCTAAACGTGCTCTCTGTCAGTGTGAAGCCATTCCCCTTTGTCCTGTCACTACATGCCCTGGTAAATACCTTCGCCCCATCTTTCTTGTAGGCTCCCTTCAGGAATGGCATGAAGCTGAGTCAGGAGGGGGTTTAGGTTGGATACAAAGAGCACGTTTTCACCCAGAGGGTGGCTGAGCACTGGAACAGGCTCCTCCTGGGAAGTGGTCACAGCACCAAGCCTGGTTGAGTTCAGGGAGTGTTTGGACAATGCTCTCAGGGACATGGTGGTGTTAGGTCATAGGTTGGACTTGGCGATCTTGGAGTGTTCTGTGCAGGGCCAGGAGTTGGACTCAATGATCCTGGTGGGTCCCTTCCAACTCAGCAGATTCTGTGATTCTATACTGGAAGGCTGGAATTAGGTCACCCTGAAGTCTCCTCCAGGCTGAACAATCCCAATTCTCCCAGCCTTTCCTCGTATCAGAACTGCCTCCTCTGGACTGGCTCCAACAGGTCCATGTCCTGTGCAGGAGCCCCAGAGCTGGATACAGTACTCCAGGTAGGATCTCACCTGAGCGGAGCAGAGGGGCAGAGTCCCCCTCAAACACACGCTGGTGTACACACGCAGAGCCACGTACACACACAGAGCCCTGTACACACACAGAGCCACGTACCCACACAGGTCCATGTCCTGTGCAGGAGCCCCGGAGCTGGATACAGTACTCCAGGTGAGGTCTCACCTGAGTGGAGCAGAGGGGCAGAGTCCCCCTCAAACACACCCTGGTGTACACACACAGAGCCCCGTACACACACAGAGCCACGTACCCACACCGCGGGTGCAGGAGGGCACGGACAGCAGGGCATGGCAGCTCCTGCAGGTACCTCCCATCCCTCAGCCCCCTGAGCATCCTGTGGTCCCACACCTCACGGCTCCCTCGGCGCAAGGCTCTGGGGGGCTCTGGTGGGCTTCAGGCACAATCAGAGGTGAGGTCAGCTCAGGACGGTGGCACGGCACAGGGCAGCTGTGCCACAGTCACTCGGTGCTCCAGGGCCGTGGTGCCGTGAGAGGGCAGGGAACCACCTCAGTCACTGCTGGAGCATCTTTCCGCCTCTCCTCTGTCTCCGTAATCAGCCAGCATTCACCCAGCTCAGGGTATTTGCAGTCTGGGAGGCCTCAAAGAGCTCTGTCTCACACCATGCGTGGTTTAACTGGGATGTACTAAAAGCAAGAAGTACAATTGTGTTTTTTACAGTACCAGAGTATCACAAACTGTGTTAAAATAAGGACTTGAAAGTTAGGAACCCATGTCTCTGCTCCCTTCAGTGGCACTATTGAGACATTTTGTTTACCCACAGTATCTTTTATTAATGGCTCACTCCTGCAGAATATAAATCTACCAAAATTCAGTCATGTCCTGACATTTTGATGCAATTCTTTCCCTTGGAAAGCTGAATTTGTGGTTACCACTAATGAGGGATTAAGCTACGATTCTTTCTTACACAAACCTTGTGTCTTTTAAAGTCAGTCAAGCATAGCCTGTTGGCTGATCCGAACTAGTCCTTACAAGAAGGTTTTTAATGTGTTGAGAAATCGTTCCTCTGAATCTCATTTCTGTTGTGGCACTTGGCCAGTTGCCTTCATGTAGCTGAAGTTAACTAGTTAACTGTAATTAGATTTAGTTATCTGATTGATATTCCATGCCATTATGCCTGCAACATCCTTTTCCTGCTCTGAAAGCCTGAGATATAATCCTACCGGCATAGCAGGGCGAGGAATTTACGCCCACTCAGATTCCTCTTTGTTCATAACATTTCCCTCTTTAGATTCTGGAAAATGTTTTAATTCTTACCGACCGCCACTATTCTGCTTCACCAAATGGCCAGGTAACCAGAAAAGCTTTATTTGGACTTTTAAAGGTATTTGAAGTTTATTGATAGAGTGAAAATCCATCATTTAATGTCTAAATCAATTGTAGTCTTGGCTGTTTTCTGCAGAAACAATCTTAGCAAGACAGACAAAGAAGAGGAAGGTAATTGTTTTAAATTTTTCTACAATTGTTTATTTTCCTGTTACATCTTCTCTTATGGAAGCTCCAGCCATGCATCGTTAGGACGAACAGAAAGGAATAAATGTGTGGGTGAAATGTTTCAGGAAAGCTGTGAGGCATGCTGGAGACCGAACCCCAGAGGACACAGGCTGAAAGTGCGAACTGTTCCATATTTTCGGAAAATTAGGAAGGCAGCCTGCTAGATATGAAGGGAAGTTTGGCCTTAGGGAGGTTATGCAAGGTCGGTCACTTCCCTCCATCTGAGCACTTTCTCTGGATTGCATTCCTTCGCGTTAGGAACTTTGGTTACACAACTCGAAGCAATTGTTATCTTGATTCAGGCAATATTGCCATGGAAATTAATGAGAACTATTGGTAGTCAATCCTTTACTGTTAATAATAACTAAATGAAAGTGCAGTTGCTTGGGAGCAGCGCAGGGCTGATGCATATGAGAAAAGATTCAAAATGCCTCTCAGCCATGCTGGAATGCAGCTCAAGCTCCTGGAATTTGAGCAGGCAGGAACTTGCTCTGGTTTCTTTTGTTTGAATCCCAGGCAGCGAAGAAAAGTGAAGTGATCCTGCCTTCTTACTGTCCATCAAGTCTCATCTTCAGGGCTGTTGTACTAAAGAGAGGAGATTGTCAACAGTTCATGACAAGAGAGAACGTGTTCGCTCAAAGTCTTGCTGCTAAGCCGTACATTTATTAAAATATGTGGAAAAGGGATGAGAGTTTGAGTTCAAACACAATGAAATGCTTCAAGAGCTGTTCCCTAACAAATCAGTCCCGTCTGAGTCAGTGGAAATTTTTATGTACTACTGGCTGCATTGAAATAAATACCTGCTTCCTAAACCTTTAAAGCCATGGAAATGGTCCCAAATGATAACATTGCCAGCATGATGGAAATAATAATAAGCATGATGAGTGACAAACAGTTAATGGAACAGAGTTGTGCCCTGGGGACATCGATTCTGGTTTACACAGAGTTTTTATTTAATGCATCACAGGTATTTCACTATGTGCCACCATTTTTGCTTTCCCTTGTCAGTCTGGGGAGAGACAAACTGGTAAAGCTGAGTGTAAGGATGTGTGAACTCCTTCACCCCTTTTCTCTTAAAAGTAACTGTGATCCTCAAGTTCAGCCCTCCAGGCACAGACCTGAATGCGCCCATCCATTACAGTTGTACATATTTTTGTAAGCTCCCTGGACAGCCCGTACTGGGGAAACAGTGAATAGGAGGAAAAATTTCTCCACATACTTCTGGAGATCTTAAAGCCCTTCATAATGGCAGAGAAGACACTAATAGTCCCAATATGCAGGTATAACTACTGATGCTCACAAAATGCCACGGGAAAAGTCACACAGTAGGTAAGTATGAGAAAGGAGACCAGAGCCTTTCACTTCCTGGGTGGTTCCCTTATTTCCAGGCACTCCTGCCTTTTAGCTCTACAGTATTTTTCCACTATTCACGAGATTGGGGTAAGGGTAAAACATCTCCAGACTGGCCTGTGTTCAGAGAGGGGATGTTACTGTACGATACCTAGAAGGTGTTAAACTCTGTGATGAGAGTTTCATTCAAGATTAAACCAGCCTTAGCTTACTGTCGTTTATTGCACCACAGTGAAGGTGTATAACTTCATACCACTATTTGATTTATCTGAGCTTTCCCGTAGAAAAGCCTTAAATGACCTTGGAGACTGGAGCCCTTTATGTCTTGATGCCACAAACAGGCAGAAACATGTTTTTTCCTGTCCTCTCAAGTGACTGGTAGGAAAATTGAATTGTAGGCTGGGAGCTGGCCAGGGACACCAGCTGCCAGCGCTCGGAGTCCAGCAGCTGACATCAGAGCACCGGCACCACTGACAGCAAAGGTTACGCAGACGCACACGAGGAAATAGGACTAGGTCCTGATTCATAAAATAGATGAGTCGGGATGAGCGTGTGGCACACATCCCAGGCTTATTCCCGTGCTCTCCCTGCAGAGCCCGGAACCATCCAAGGCTCCCTGCCTCGAGTTCCGTGTCGCTGCTCAGGAGCCCTGCGACGCTAAAACAAAAGTGAGCAGGTGGTGCAGGGGGGGCTGCTCGTACAGAGAGAATTAGATGTGAGGAGCTGGTGGAGTGGGTATTCGGGATGAAGCATCGGATCCAACATTTATTCCAATACCCATGTTGGATGTTTGTAACAGCTAAAAGCCTGACAGCACTGTTTTCTTGGGGGACTGTGAGGAGCAGGGACACCCTCTGGGGCTCCCACTGGGTTATTTTATCCCTCAGACATCAGGAGGTGGCACAGGCTAAAGAGAACTCACCCCCATGACTTTTTTTCCCAGTAAAGGAAATAAAGGTAAAGAGAATAAAGGGAAAAACACTTGGATAGTAACCAATTTACTGAGGTGTTTTATTGATGCTGAAGATGTCAAGCTCATAATACAGGGAGCTGGAGTTGTGAGCGAGGAAGGGTTCGCTGGGCTGTTAGGAGCACTCAATTTTTCTACTTGCCTTTGGAAACAGCCCTTGTGTCCGTGTGCCACTGCCTGGTACCTGCCTCACAGGGAACAAACAGCCTGTTTCCAGTTGTCTCTTTAAATGACTTAAAGCACTGCCAGGATCTGATCACTCATTCCTTAGAAAAACAGGAGTCTCAGCCAAAGGCTCAGCAGAAACGATGAGTAAATTTCCTATAAGAATAAAAACAAAGGCTGTGTACCATCCCTTCTTTTAATGAGTCTGACAGTACAAATACTCTCAGCTGAATCAAGCTGCTGGGTCACTCACCGGGTAGAGACTTTGTCCCTGTTTGCCTCTAACATGTTGATAATTATTATTTTTCTTAATACAAGAGGAGTAATAAGAAACACTTACTATTTAAAGTACTGCACAAATCCATCTCCTTTTAAAGAACACACTGACTCCACTGGAGCTGGGTCTGCAGCCTGTGGGCAAACACAGCACCTTTCAGTGGAGCTCTGTCAGGACAAGTTGCCTTTGTGGCAGCATCACAGTGCCTGTGTCTGTACAGCTTATTCCTGTGCCTGGAGGAAAACGAGGCATTATGAGGCACTTGCACACCAAAATAACTACCAGTATTGCTATTTCAGGGTTCATTTTTTAACTCACAGTCTGTGGATCAGGCCTGTGCTGGCAGCCTTCATCCACACGTGTCTCAGAACCTGAGAAACACAAGTTTCGTGACGCTGTTTGCAGACCCCAAAAATGCCGGTTATCGTCTCCGATCAGCATCATTCTTTGCACGAATTCCTGTCCTGTATCCAAGGCAATCTCATTATTTGCTATACACGCTCAATCTGCTGGCTAATTTCTTTCTCCTTCTCACGGGGGAGGAACCTTCCTGTGCTCCACAGGCGTGCCTGTGTTTAGGAGATTAAAGAAAGCAGGCAAGACGCATGAAAAATGTCACCCCGTCGCGGCAGCGGCAGCCTGAATGGGAGCACAATTCCGAGACAGATGTTCCTTCCAATTGAATTGTCTGTGTCAGTGACTGCAGAGTTCAGAGCTCCGGAGAGGTGTGAGGCGGAGGGCACAGCTGAGCAGAGGGCTGGCTGCAGCCGGGGAGCTGGCACAGTGCGAGCAGCAGCTCTGCTGATTCTGACAGGGCTGCAGCATTAATCTGTCTCGGCCTCGAGCACCGCTGGCTGGCTGTCCTGGAATTAATTTGGCTAATGTAGCGCGTGATGGAAAGCCACGTTCGCAATCTCTTTGCCAGGCAAGACAGGACGGATTGATAGCATCCTCTGTCCCTGGGTGAGTGAACTGGTGGCTCCCTCCCCCAAGGGATGCGAGAGAAGCTGTTTAACACCTCCCGGCTCTGATTGTCAGGAGCCTAAGCAGATAGGGAAGAGGTGGAATTGCCGTAGGGGTGGCTCTGCAACCCCTGCGCCAGTGGGAGGTGTCAGAGTTTGTTCTGAAGGCAGGTTCCAATATAAGTCTCCAAACAACTTCTGTGGACAAAGGGGATGGTCCCCAGCACAGGAAGCCTATTTGCAGTCATGGTTTCAAGCCGCTGGCTGCAGACTAATGTGTGACCACTAAATATTTAAGTTATCTAATGAACAGCTGTTCGATTTGCTTTTGGTCACAATCAGGCTGAGTCTGAAACAAACAAGAGCCTAGTGATGGAAAGGACTGAAATGCCCAGGACAGAGACGGGAAGTGAGCCCAATGCCTTCCTTGTGCCCCATCCCCAACACCCTCCATGCACCTGGGCCCTCATGGGCCTTTGCTGCACCACTTCTGTGGGGAGCAAGAAAAGAGAGTGGTCTTGAGCACCCAGGAGGAGGCAAGAGGCAGGTGAATATGGCAGTGGTGGGAGTTGAGGCAGAACCAGCCCAGCAGAGACTCCAGAGAAGCAGAGGACAAATCTGCCCAGCAGTTCACCCAGAGATGACATCCAGCTTGGAAAGCAGATGAGGGTGCACGATAGACAGGATGACGTGGGAGGGAGACCATTACCTATCCACCAGAGCCTCGGCTAAATTAATTTTGTATCACAATCAGCAGGAAAGGACTTTTTGAGGGAGGCTGAGCACCCCTTTACCACCAATCGCTCTGTGAGATGCCCCGGGTGAGCAGCTGTGTGCCTCCCCTCCCCACCACTGCACTGGCACGTTCAGGAACACAGAGAGAACTGGAGCTGGTTGCAGTAAACCCGTTAATACATGGATGTGAGCCACAACACGGCACTGTGCAAACTAACCCAGAAGGAGGTTTGCAATGGAGGCAAGCTAATTGCCAAAAATAACCCCCAACCCACCCTGGCTGCTGCGCTGTGCCATGGGAACAATATCATGCATGTGATCACATTCAGCAGGACACAAGTAGCCTAAGGGTCTTTTTACATTTGGCTTGAAAAGGCTAAAAATAGACCCCAAACCACATTCCTTTTTTGCATTGCCATCTCCTCTGCCTCTTCCTATTCACTGGCACTTTTACATGCAAAGCAGGATTTGGGATCCAAGGTCCCGTAATTAGACTCCAGCCTGGCAGCTGCAAGTGGAACAGCTGGAGGTGTTATTTTTGCGGGTTATTAATTGACTCCATGAAAGCCCAGCAAACAGAGAGCCAGCGAGCTGCAGTCCACAGCCACATGACAAGGTCTTAGTGACAGGAAAAGATAAAATAGAAGAGAGAATGCAGGATCCTAAAGCCGATTAGTTATAGCAATTTCTCCAAAGCTAAATATAGGGAAAAAATCCTCTCCCATCTTCAGCTGTGTTGGCGGAGATGAGAAAGCACAAGGAAGGAGATAGACAGCAATTTCATTTTTCCCGTGAGCCCCCATGGGTTGCAGAGAGAAACTGCTGCTCCGGTGACACTCCCAACTCTTCTATCTGACTGTCCCTGGCAGCTCCCCCCTGACCAGCCCTTTGCTCAGCACTAACAAGTGCAGCTGCACTTGCTCCAGCCTCACTGCGCTGGGCAGGGAGCCGAGGCAGGGAGCTCCCGGTGCCGTTCCAGCGCCCAGGCACGGCCAGGCTGGCACGGTCCCGGTGCCTCTCTGCCTGGCACAGACAGGTGAGCCTGCAGAGCCCCCCTCAAAGGGGCCGAACCACCCACACTGCCCCAAACCAAAGCAGGACGGAGCCAGGAGACTTCTTGCCTCCAACTCTCCTTCCTCCCTGCCTTTCCTGCAGCTGGGGAGAGACGAGGCTTGGGGACAGCTGCAGCCACCTGGGGACACAAGAGAAACCCTTCATCAAGAGCCAGAATAAGGAAAGGCTCTGGGTGCTGACAGCACAAGGGGATGGGACATGGGTCATCACCTCTGCAAAACCTAGCGCACATCTGAGACCTCAGGGAAATAAATAACTGGCAACTCCAGCAGAGATGCGGAGAAGCTGGGAAACTGGCAGAGCATTTCAGATTTATGGGAAACTAATTTAGCTCTAGTCTGGATGCTGACAGCCAGCAGGGCCCTGTCCCCAGGACAGCCCATATTGCTGGCCCAAGCTGTGGGGTCTTTGTCAGACCTTAGGTTTAACTTCTGAAAATAAATCCTGGTTGTACAGCAGAGGTGAAGCAGCACCTCTCCCAGAGCAGAGGACAGCCAGGATCCTGGCACTCAGCATCCCTTGTGCTGGCAGCCAGAGTGGAAGGGAAGGCACTGGAAAGGCTGCTGCTGCTTGGATGCCAAAACTCAGCCCAAGAAAGCCCCCTCCTCATCCAGAGGCAGGACAGTCCCATGTTCCATAGCTCCAAGACAGGGATTTCTTCCCACTTTCATCACCCACACACAAAGAGATGCACCAAAATCCCCCTCCAGATGTCTCTTCACAATGTTCAGTCATAGACAGTGGTTAGAAGAGGGGGATATTTCTCACCAACCTCCATCCTTGACACTAGACACCCCTTTGGGTGGGTTTGGGGTATTTCCAGTCCCTCCCATATTCCCAGCTGCACAGGCTCTGTGTCTGGAGACAGCTGAGGGAAACCCATGGTTTGTAATCTCACCCTTTGGAGACCTTTTCTATAACAACCAATCCCCTTAGACACCCCTTCCACATGAGTGTGCCCTCCTGGCCCAAACCCACCCTGGGCTTGCTGCCAGGGCTGTTTTCCACACCAGCCTGGCAGTCCTGGGACTGTCCTCGGGCAGGAAAGCTCCTCTTCAAAAGCCAGCTCTGCCTCGTGCTGTGAACTGGGAAGAGCTGTCAGAGCTCCTGCCGGGTGCCAGCCCTTCATTCGCGCAGGATGGGGTTGTGGGTTAGGCCTTCATTTCCAGCACAGTCTGCCTGCTCCACACACGGTGCCCAGGGTGCCCAACCCCCCTGAACCACAGCAAGGCCACGGGGCTTCCAAAACTTGGGATTCATACTGTCACGTAGCCTTTCCCCAGCATGGGGGTCCCCACAAGAGCAGAAGTGCCAGGGGCACAGGGGCAGCCCCAGAATCGGTTCCCATGGGGCAGGCAGGGCTGGGTATCCAACCTCAGGGCTGCAGGGACACACCACCTTCCCCTCAGCCAGTTCAGCCCAAGCAGGCAATTGCTCTGTGTCTGACAACACAGGAGCCAGAGCTCTCCACTGCAGGAGAGAAACCAAACGTGCAACAGAGACAGCTGTGGTTCTGCACCGGCCCTGCGTCGCTGTGGTGCTGCAGAGCCCCTCTCCACTCCCTTTAACCCCAGCAGGAGGGCTGCAAACACACTGCCACAGGAAGGGAACTCGCCATCACCTGTGTGACCCTGCTCACGCCTGGGGAGGTGCCGGTTGCTCCCGCGGCAACGGGTGCGCCATCACCTGTGTGACTCAGTCAGGCCTGGGGAGCTGCAGGTTGCGCCTGCATCCACAGGTGTGCCAGCCCCCGTGTGGCCCTGTCAGGCCTGGCGAGCTGGAGGTTGCTCCTGCATCCACAGGTGTAGCAGTCCCACATCCCCCCAGGCTATTTGCCCTGGTGAGGCTCAGTCTGTGCCATCTGTGCTACCATCACACCTCTCCACAAGATCCAAAGCCGTGGTTGCACAGGGATAGACAGCACTTTGGGGACAGCAGGAGGGGAGGAAGCTTCTTCCAGGGGGTGTCAGAACCACAGGTGAGGGTGCTGGAGAGCAGAGAGCTGCTGGCAGCCCCCGGGGTTGTGGAAGTCTTTGGCCTCCATGGCGTGGGATGGGGATCTAGGAGCAAAGCACATCAAGCAAACAGAAGAGAGTGACATTTTCCTTCCCAGCTGCTCCATCCGCGCCCACACAGCCGGTGGGATGACTCCGTGCAGCTAATGATGCGACGTGATTAGTAAACAAATGATGCATTTGCACCAGAAAAAAAAAAAAAAAGAGGAAGAGGAGAGAAAAGGAAGAAAACGAGTCACATTCCAGGCTGGCAGCACGCAGCAGTGAGCTCTTTAAAAATCTGCTGAGGAAGGCACTTGCACAGCACATGGTTTGGGCAGATCAATGAAGCTGCAAAGCAGCCTGGCAGGCACACAAATCCACTTTCTAATGAAATTTACAGCAAGTGGAATTTAGGTCACTACTCGGAAGCATTCAGTTTATTCCAGGCAGCTTTTAAAATATTTAAGAAGTAGCTGTCAAATTAAGCCTGCTCACCTCTGGCTGCAAGGTCCAACTTGGAGCCATGGCAGATTTCTTAGCTATGGCTTAAAAAGAAATATTTTTTTAAGCTTTTTTTTGATTGCCTCCTTCCTTCATCATCACAGCACAGTGATTGGCATCAACCCCTGCCATGCAATCCTAGCTCTGGTGGGAGCTGTGAGCTCCAAGGACGCTCAAGCTGTGCCCAGCCCAGCCTTGTCCTTCCCCAGGATCAGGGCAGTGAGACGCCAGACGTGTCCTTCCTGCAGCCTGTGCCCAAAGGGCTTCAGCTGCTGCTGAAGGAAGAGCAGTGCTACAGCCAGTCCTAAAAACAGCTCTCGAGGGAACAGCTGAAAGCAGCCTCTTAGCAGAGGTGAGCCTTCACCAAGGCTGAGCGATGCCGAGTGGAGGGGTCTGGGCTGCACTGCCGGTTGCCAGCGCTATTCCCAGATGTCACACTCCAAGAGAGCTGCCAGAGCAGCCTCAGTGGGTGGTGGAGGGAGAGGAAAGATCGTAAACAGGCAGTTCTCTGGCCATTTACCCAGCAGAAGTGGCCACAGCCCCAAATCTCCACACTCACAATTCCTGCAGAGATCAGAGAAGTCCAGACATTTCTGCTTCCAGCAAGGCAAAGTTCAAACCCTCACATAACACAGACGGTGTGAGCTGATTCCTGCCCCAGCGCAAGGTCCAGCCAGGCACAGAGCTCAAAGCTCCTCCAGCCTCAGCACAAACCAGGAGCAGAGCAGGGGAGAGCAGAAGGCAGCCTTGGAGCAGGGCAGGGCAAGGGGAGACCCCACAGGCCCAGCCAGGCCCTCTCTGGGCTGTGCCTTGGAGGACAAAGAGGTTCCCCTGTTGCTCACCAACCTGCCCCACCTCGGCAGCTGCTCCCAGCTTCTGCTCCCCAGAGCTGGGCATCTCCCCTGCCCACACAGGACCTGCTCCCCTTCCACAGGGTCTGACCAGATCCCAGCACAGCCCCAGTGCTCAGGATTTGGCCTGGCTGCAGTTGAGGTAAAACACAGGTGCCTGTGCAAACACCTCTGCCTCCTTCCTTATTATACACATAAATATCCATTTCATGCTCAGCTGATGGAGGGTTTGTTTGGCTGGGTTACGATCCTGGCTGCTGCTCCACAGCTGGCTCTGTACCAGGATCTGGCACTGGGGGACACCATCTCTGACCTCCCTCCCATCAGCACTCCTGGCCATGTATGAGCACACCAGAGCACATTCTGACACCATCCCTGCATTCATCCTGGGGGGCCTGTCCCTTCTTCCCCCTCATTGTCTCTCCTGACAGAGTTCTCTGTCCATCCCTGCAGCTCTCCTGCCCCTTTTGCTCCATTCCGTGCCCATTGGGATGTTACTGAGTCTGGAAGAAGTGATCCTTGGATATTACCCAGCTCTCCAGGATCCCTCTTCCCTCTAGGACCCATTCCCATGGGGTTTTTCAAGAAGGTCCCTGGAGAGGCCAGTTAGCTCTCCTCGTGCCCAGGGCTCTGACTGGACATCTCTGGCAGGACATGGAGGCCTCGGGCCCTCCTGACCCCACAGAGCTGCACATCCCACCCGCCTGCAGAGCTGCTCCCCTCCCAGATGGATCCAATTCCAAAACGCCTGCAGACCCACGGGGCACCAGCAGCTGGAGAGGAGCCTGTGTTCCTCTGCATCTCCAGCCACAGCTTCACCTACTCACCAGACACCCAGCTCTCCTCTGCATGCTCCTCAGCCACGGCAGCACTGCTGGATCCAGTTCTGCTCAGGAATTCATTTTTAACTTGGAGGCAGAATTAGCCAGGAAGAAATCCTGTACCTGGCCAAAGAGCCAATGTGGCCACCTCGAGCTGAGCAGCCTCTGCAGCACTACAAGCACAGGGAGCACTCACAGCCCAGCAAGCAGCAGGGGCTTAGGAATTTCACAGCACACAGGTCTCGGGCTTGGCTTGGGAATGTTGCAGACCGAGTGGAAATTCCCTCTAGGAAGAGAAATCTAGGAGCCAGGCTCTTGTGCAAGTGAAACATTTGTCCCTGCTCTTCAGATACATTTTGCTCCCCAAGCAGAAGGAGAGGGAACTTGGCATGTGCAAGTTATCCCTCCAAGCAACCTTGTCCAGGAGGTGGGCACTACCGGATCAAACCCACAGCAGAGCTGCCTCCCCTGCACACTCCAGCTGCTCCTCCTGGCTGCAGGCTGGCCAGGGACAGCCCCATCCCATGGAAGGCTCCAAGCCTGGCTGGCAGTTGTGTAACGCACAGAGCAGGGATCTCCCGAGGGATGTAATCCTGCCATGGCCTTGCTGCCTGCGAATCCAATGACAGCAGCGCTCCCAGTTTTCCCATTTTCGTGAAAACAAAGGATTCTGCGGAGCTCCACACCCTCTAGTGGAGGTGGGAGCTCGGCACACCGAGATGCTCCCAAATCCTGCGGCAGGCCGAGCTCAGTTCAGGATCCGATTGCCCTAGAGCTGCCCAGGCAGGAGCGGGGCACATCTGCAGGGTGTGACAGCCCCACCGTCAGGGCAGGTCAGTGCTCTGCCTGCCGCACAGCCACCTGCAGCAGTTACACACCTGCCTTCTTTGTCCACGCGCCAAAGTATTAAATATGAAGAAAGAAAGAAAGAAAGTCAACTTTGAGAAATGGATTTTATTCATGTTCACCACTCAATTAGGCATAACTACTTTCTGTAACCAACAGGAAAGCTGGAGGGGGATTTTTTACAAGAGCACGCAGTGCCAGGACAAGGGGGAACGGTTTCAGCAGGCAGAGGGAAGGGTTAGATGGGGTATTAGGGAATTAGTGAGGGTGGGGAGGCCCTGGCACAGGCTGCCCAGAGAAGCTGTGGCTGCCCCATCCCTGGACGTGTTCAAGGCCAGGCTGGACAGGGCTTGAGGTGACCTGGGACAGTGGAAGGTGTCTCTGCCCATGGCAGGGGGTGGAAGGAGATGGTCTTTATGGTCCCTGCCAGCCCAAACCCTTCTATGTTTCTGTGATAACCCAAAAATACCACACAGGTATAACCAAACTGCAAGAGCAGCTCTTACCATCCTGCAGAATCACCTCCTGGCCCAGCCACCTGAAAATAAATAACCAAGGATGTTCACCCAGGAATGCAGCTGAAGTCAGAGCCCCCCATTCTACACAGACCCATCTCCTCTGGATCAGTGTTAACTGAAGCACCATCCCACCCCCAGCTCTCCCTAAAATCCTTCCCAAAAGCATGTCTACCATGAGCCCTTCCAAAAGCACACCAGAGCCAGATCACCCATCCCACAGCAACAACAAACAGCAAAAGGACTTCTTATTTTAGCAGGGACTTTTTGCCAGAAGCCAGGATCACTGCGGTGCCAGGTTCCCAGCACAAGCCTTCCCCTCTCCCTTCCCACGCTTGCCAGGGCACACAGTCCCCTGAGCTGTCCCCAGCTGAACTCCCCGCTGCAGGAGAGAAACCAAACACGTAACAAGAGAGCAAAGTACACAACTTCCAACAAAGCTTTACATTTGCTCAAGAGCAGACACCACCTTTATCACTATTGCCTACCACGTGGGGAACAAAGCTGCAACTCAAACAGTAGCGAGCGATAACTCAAGGACCCAAGTTCTGATTTCCATACTTGAGAGAGCACCAGTTTGATTTTGCATAACATTTTCAAAATATGACTCAGTATACATTGAAAATCTCAATCTAACCCGTTTTTCCTCGGATTAGGCGTGCAGCTGTTGTATGCAGTATCATACATGACCATCAAAATGCTTCATGAATGTTCACACCTGTTACTGCACAGGTGAGGCCCGGCACGGAGCCCACCTGGGAGCTGCTCTGGGGCGCGGGTGAGGCTGGCTGGTACCACCCAGCAGCCCTTCCCCAGCCCACGGACCCCGTACCCCCGCCCAGGAGGGACCCACGGGGCTCCCGCGACTCACCTGGTGCTCCCTCACCTCAGGAACGGAAGCGCCGAGTCCCACCCGTGTCACCATCCGAGGCTGTGGCCCAGCAGGAAATCCCGTGGCACACAAAGTTCTGGGACACTCGCAGCAAAAACAAAGAGTCGTGGTCTGGCTGTTGGCCCTGCAGCCCCCTCCCCATCGCACAGCTCACTCCTTACACCCCACTCAGCTCTCCCCCTGCTCCCCCACCCTGCAGTGGGCTCAACACCTCCCCAGGGAGGAGCCGGACCCCGGGGCTGTCCTTGCACAGCGCCCCAGCCCTCCTACCGACCCCCTACACTGCCCCAAAGCCCCCACACAGACCCCAAACCCTGTGCCCCCCAATGCTTCAGTCCCCCC
>VWPU01000477.1:0-18936 GCA_013398955.1 Callaeas wilsoni
GGGCCGGGAGCGGGACGGGTGCCGCGCAGGGAGCGGGAACGGGAGCCGCGCAGGGGCTGTCCCGCGGCGGTGGAGCGCGGCGGGGAGCTCCGGCTGCGGCCCCAGCGCCTCCGGGGCGGGCTGGGGGGCGGCTGCCGGCACCTGCACCACGGCCGAGTCTGCTCTCCTGCACGGGGCAAAAGGCAGCACGGCTTGACTCCGTTCTCAGAGCCGGGAGGGTACAAGTTTTGTGTCGGTTTTAATTTTCCAACCTGATTTGTAAATTGTTCCCCTCTGTCAGCTCATAATCCTTTTTATTATTTTTATTTTGTATTTTTAGATGATGGCGTGTCAGAAGCAGTTGGTGAGGAATCAAGACGGCTTACCAGAGAACAGCTTTTTACAATAGTTGCGACAGCTTCTATGAACTTCAGTTCAATGATATGCTTTTCAATCCTGGGACCCTTTTTCCCTTCAGAGGTAAACAAACAACATAGTCAGCTACTCTTTAGGTTACTTTTTTGCATGTTGAAACTTTTAGAAATATCTTGAACCCCATGGGGCATTTATGGCTGGCTGTAAACTCCGAGTTAAGACTTTTCAGTTGTGGGAATTCATTGATAGCATGATGCTGGTGTAGCTACAGTGCATAAAATGATGACCTGGATCTTGTCCATGGACTAATCTTCCCTGTGACTCCAGAGGACACAGCAAACTAATGAGATGAGATAGAAGTCAAAGTGGATTCTTGGAGAAGTGAAATAATTTTTTGTTCAGTGTTGCATAGTAGTTTTGTAGAGCTGAAATTAAACTGTGCCAATGTTCTGACTTGCATTTCTGTGCCCTAGCCACTCAATGACTTTTTTTTTTTATAGCTACCTCTGTTAACTCATTCTGGACCATCGTTAACTGTGCTAACTTCCTTACCTAGGAAGGGGAAAAAAAATCTCTGCTTATGTTGAATGAATACAATGTTTAAGTATAGGATAAAAAAGATGGTCATGGTCCCTTTTGCAGCAGAACTTCATTTCTCTCATGACCAAGTTGTTACCAAGTATTTACAAAGAAATACTTTTTTGTCTAAATATTCCTATGTACTGCTTGTGCCCAAGTGAGTGTATTTGACCAGCTAAATAAGTAAAAAAGTGTCTGGTGCTTGTTATGGTATCTCCATTTACTGCTCTCTCACTGTGCAAGGGATCAAAGTTTTGTAGCTAGTGCCCTTGCACACCAGTTGAAGCCACCTTAATATAATCTGGCCATCTGTTCAGTGAATAACACAGTATTTCCATTCGCTGACAAATTAACATTGCTTTTCCCTGATTACATATTAGAAGTGCAATGTCCTTAAATTGTGTTCTTACCTTATGAACTCCTACTGCCTTTGAGAAAGGAAATTGCTTTCTAACTGCATTAATAGACAACTAAAAAGATTTGAATGTGCAAGGCATGAATGTTATTCACCCCGAGAATTTGACTGTATCTTTACATGGTTGTGATCTTTTTTGCAGGCAGAAAAAAAAGGTGCCAGTAACACCATCGTTGGCCTGATTTTTGGATGTTTTGCTTTGTTCAATTTCTTGACTTCTTTAATATTGGGAAATTATGTAAGTATAATTGAAGCTGTAACTTTTTTCTGTGATGACACAGGTTAGTACATGAAGACAGTTTTACAAGGCTGAGAAAAGAGCTGTCTCTTCAGTAGTGTTCCTGCAAATTTGTGTCTGCAGTAACTGGAGTCTGACCAGTCAGTCTGAATGTCATCTAAATCTCGTCAGTACTTTTCTGTTGTTCCTGAGGGTAGCACAGGGCAATGGACACGTAACTGTTTTGTTTCTCTGGTTAACTGTTCTGTTTGCTTTAGAGTAATCCAATGATCAATTCTGCTTTCTATGACCTCCTTTCTCCTACCCTCCATCTTATTTGTTGCACTTACTCATGTATTCTGCTTGCCTTTGGCGACATTCTTAAGGTGTTTTGGTTTTGTTTTGTTTTTTTCCTTAGTTAGCTGCACGTCTTCTTCTTTTCTGGTATGTTGTCTTTTTTGTTGTTTTTTTTTAACATTTCCTTCTATTATGAGCCTCTGCTGCTTAATTCAGTTTCCCGTTCAGCTTCATTCTATAGTAATATGAGAGAAATGTCTCCAGTTCTTGTAACCTGAGCTTTCCCACAGATTCAGGATTTTTCTCATGTTGGCGAAATCACAAATAAATTATATAAATGTTTGTTTGTCTGTGTGCTGGAGTACTGCTGTCTATGCATTATTTGCTAGGGCTGCTCAGGATCATTCCTTCAGCTGGGGCTGCTGCAGAGTCAAAATCGTCTCTGTCTAGCTGGGCAGCCTCTTGGCTGACCGTGTGGTGAGTGCTTTTCTCTGGTGCTGAGGTGGCTCATAAAGTGTCACACAAGTGCCATCACTAAGTCCAAGTCTTGGTGCCTGTGATGGCATTCAGCTATGGCACAAGCCTCATCAAGTACTTTACAGAGGAGAGAGTGAGTGTGCCATCCTCACTGCAGACAGCTGAATTGAGCATCAATAGACCTGGACAGTGCAGCAGTCAGAGATCCTGAAGGTTTCAGTGAAACAGCAAAATACGGGCTTTAGTAATAAAGGCTGAAAGGCAGGGACTTTGTCCAGGCCTGAACTAAAAAGGAGCCTGAAATATCTACTGTCCTTAGGGGAAGTTGTAGCGTGGAATTAGAAGCTCAGTTGTACTTTGTTGCAGGATTGTGTTTGCTTTATGGCATGCCTCCCATCGTCCTTCACTCTGGTGGTAGACTCTGAAATGAAGAAAGGTGGGGCCCTTCCCTGGTAATGAATGAGGAGGCCTGAAAGTACCATGCTTCCCATGCCAAAGCTTTGTGCTGTTAAGGGTTGTGATAAATTTGCCTAAAAATCAGCTTGCATTGACTCTCACTAGCCAGATACGTTACAGATATTGCTGGCCTTGCCTCAGTGATGGTGCTGGAGGGAAGGTTTGGAAACAAACTTTCTGCTTGTTTATGATGAGGAATGCTGCTGTAAGAAGCTCTAGCATGCTGCTGTGAGATAGTTAACTGCAGCATTGTCTTACCTTTTTAAAACCAGATTAAGTCACTTAACCATTTGGAGTATTTTTAGGTTCAGTATTGAATGAAGGCACACCAGCAGGAGCAGTGTTTCCAAATCTTTTAGCTACAGGTGCTATAAAGTTCCCATAATTTTTTGATTTCTTAACAGTAACTTACATTGAAAATTTTTGGTCTTTCCTTGAAATACTAACATTTAAAAATGGTATTTAATTTACAGCTTTCACAAATTGGAGCAAAATTCATGTTTGTGGCAGGGATGTTTGTTTCAGGATGTGTGACCATTCTGTTTGGGTAAGTAATTTCTGTTGCTTGGTTTTGTTGCATTTATCTTCTGATCATTTTCATCCATATGAAAAGATGGACACAAAACAAAAGTAGAAACTCTTGGGCATCTTTTGTGTGTTGCTTAGGTCATCTAACTTCTTGCATCTTTAATTTTTATCTACCCCTTGTAAAGCAGAATCTGCCCTTCTCCCTTTCACTAGTTTTCAGAGTCTGTTTACTATTTTGAAAACAGAGGAGGTAGGTTCTGTGCATTTAAATAACTACTATAGTTCACGGACAGCGAGAAGCCTGTCAAAGTGCAGCAATAAGAGAACTATTTCTGTATAAGGTTTTAATTATTCTTTTCTTAAAAAGATGAGGCTTGAATGGGAGGCTTTGCCTGGCAGGTGAAGAGGCTAAGTCACTCATTTTAGCAACATAAATGCTTTATTAACAATGAAGGAATCTCTTATTAGTTAGTTCTAACGCATTGCATCAGACTCCTTGCACAGGTGCTTGGAAAAGCTATGAAATACAACAAAAGTGGCATTAGAGTTTTTCACAGGTTATGGTTTTCATGCTCCTTTCACTGCCAAACAAAGGGGAAAAGGAGAAAACTGCCAGAAATAGTTTGGTAGAGTTTGAAAGATTTCACTGATGTGGTTCAAAGATAAGTGGTAATAGAAAGCATTGAGTGTCTTGTAACTGTGTCCTTTAATGAGTAAGAAATGATGCTCTAGGGCCTTTAGTAGATGGCTTCTTCCATCCTGAGAGAGGTGCAATTTACTGTTGGGATTTTTCCTTTCCAGAGTGCTGGACAAAGTGCCAAGAGGACCGATGTTCATTGGTTTCTGCTTTTTAGTAAGAGCAATGGATGCAATAAGTTTTGCAGCAGCAAGTACAGCATCATTCTCAATCCTTGCAAAGGCATTTCCCACTAATATAGCTACTGTCCTGGTAAGTTCAAAAAGCAGTGTTACAGCTGAGTATCAGCAATATGACAAATTGCCAGTGGGCAGCCTAAAACCAGGAGGAGAAAACCTGTTGTATCATATACAGGCTTATTTGAAATCATCATGTAATGTTTTGTTTGTAATCTAGAATCACAATCCTAGAACGAGTTTAGGCCGTAGCATAACTCTGGTTAGATATAAATTAAGAACTAAATATTAGTTGATTGTGCTTTGAAGACAGCTGACCATTAGTGGCAGTAGTTATCTCTTCAGTGAAAATCAGACAAAATACTAATGAAATACTAGTACAGCTTCTAGTGACTACTTCTACATGGACAGTAAGGATCCATGTGAATTGATTAAAAAAATTCATAAATTAATTAAAATAGTGTTGATTTAAATGGCTAAAAGATGCAAAACTGGAAACAATTTTGGCTTAATTTTTCTAATCTGTTGATAAAAGTTATATATGAGAAGATGAGAGCTAGAATTTCTTGAAATCTGGAGGGCAGTATTTCTAATGATGAACAATTCATTTCAACCAGAGATATTACCCTTTTTTAGTTGCGATTTTAAGGTGTTAGGAAGAAAAGTTTTGTGTTTAATAAAAGACTGCTTTCTCTTTCTATTTTTCAATACATACTGGTTTCAGTTCCAATATATTCTGGCAGAAATAACTGGGTTAAATTTTAGTGAGTGAACAAATGTTGAGAACTTATTTAAGAACATTAAATAAAATTGGAAAAGTTGCTGCTTTTATTAATATTGTTGTTAAGCTGTTTAATTACTTCTATGAATAAATATATATCTATAAGAGTATGTCTTTCCAACTAGAAAAAACCTACTAAGTTGTATCGGCAGTGATAAGCTGACCTTTTCATTGAAGAGCAGTTTATATATTGTAATCATGTTTTGGATTTAGTCAATCAAGAAGTTTTCTAATTGCAAATTTTAAAATGTAATTTAAATAGGTAAGTAAAGTAATGTTGACTTAAAGGAACTTAGTTACCCATTTTATTATCAGAATTAAAAAGAAAATAAATTCTGTTATGGCACCATGGTACCCATGGCTGAAAACAGCATGTGGTGGTTTAGGTCATCTGAAGACCACAATCAGAAATGCCACACAGCTGTGGCTTGGTACCTACCTTTAAAATCTAGAAAGGGTGCTGTAAAAAGACAGATGACTTCTAAATGTTTGTCTTTTTACCGTATTGTGTACTCTAGGGTCTTGTTCTGCATGAGAACAAAACCTCTTCACATTTATTCATGTAGATTTAGTGTCCTTAAATGGACATGATGGAGAGTTCTTGTTACTGTGAGTTCTGAGGCAGGAGGCAGAAGAAAGAGCTAATTGTTTGAGCAAGGTGCATCCTAGGGTAAAATTGTAAAGCCTGGAGGAGTGGATGAGGATTTTTTAGCGTTGCTCTTCATTGTCTTCTTGGTAGTGCTAGATGCTGAAAAGCACTTTTCCTCTCTTTACTGTTTTGGTACCAGTTTTCAGCCTTCCTTTTACTTGTTGAGTACCCTAGAGAATCTATGGGGAAGTTATTAAATACAGGCACATCAGCTTTGTTGAAGTGGGAAGTTAAGCATCTGTCAACGTGATCCCTCTGTGGGAGGAGGTATGGACTTCAGAACATAGGCAATCTCACTTCTCTTGCAGTATCTGGTTTATTTTATCCTCTGATCTCATCTACTGCAATGTCTCAGCTTTCCCCCCATGCCCTCCCCACTTCATTAACTTAGAACGGCTAAATGATGTACAGCCCCAAACTATGTAAATTATTTGAACCAAAGTCTCACAAATCAAATATTTTTTATGGTTGGTGAGCAACAAAAATGAAAACATTATCTGGCCATTCCACATAGTCATATTTTATCAGAATGTCTCATATCAATCTGAAAATTTTGAAACTTACTAGTCATATGTTGTTACTAGTTATTTTCTTTGCTAGGAAAGAAAAAGGTTGCAACCCTCTGCCTGTTTTCAGGACATTTGACCACTCTGACTTGTATCAGTAAAATTCAAGATGAGGATGAGTCCCCATAGTATCTTTCTGCATTCTAGAAGTTACCAAACCTTTATCTGTAAGCAGTTATTGCTTCCAGCTCTCAGTGGTGGTCTGAGCGTTGATTAATCAAGTGTTGAGGCAGAGGTTGACAGTGGTGACTATGATGCTGTAGCACAAGATGTAACTGTATTACTGTCCTTTTACAAATTAGCATCTTATAAAAGATAGCAGATTATTAAATTATATCCAAAACAATCGGAGTTATCCCTATTGCAATTTCATTTTTTTTTCCTACCCCTAGAGAGTGAATCCAAACAGTTGTTTATGAAGAGGAAGCTTTAACTTGGCACATGTACTTCATCCCATGAGATAAAGATGCATCTGAGTAGGTTGGTTTAGATCCTTTCCCTCAGGCTGGAGTGTAATGGCAGGTGGGAGAGGTGATCCCTTCAGCCTGAGTTGTCCTGTGGATGCTTTCTGCCACTGGAGCATTTGCCTTGCCTCAAGACTGAGATCTGTTAGGTGACAGCAGGGTGGTAGACCACTTTGCTAAAGTACAGGTGGTTCCCTTTAGTAAAGCAAGAGAGATCATGGCTGTCACACAGGTAACTGTGGAATTCCTTTTGCTATCCCACCCTGTGAAGGTCACTACTAGCTCTTGTCCTATTGATGCAGTATCTTCCTTTTCACTACTCTGGCTATGTTGTGCTGCTCCTTAGACACATGGCTTGCTTTTGAGTGTTGCATTGTATTTTCTCAACATACTAACTTTGTTTCTGCTTGCTTTTTCATCCTTTAGGGCAGCCTTGAAATTTTTACAGGACTCGGACTGGTGCTGGGCCCACCTTTGGGTGGCTTTTTGTATCAGTCATTTGGTTATGAGGTCCCTTTCATCACGCTGGGATGCATAGTGTTGGCTTTGGTGCCTGTGAATATGTGCGTATTGCCAAAATATGGTAAGCGTCCTTCTACCTGCTTCCTTCACTCACTTTAACTTCTCACATATTTAAGTGTCTTTAAAAAAGTGTCAGCTTCTGGAGTCTGAAGTCAGAGGGCAGAAGTCCAGTTGAATTAGCTGATCATCTTGAACAGGCCCACATTTAATGCTAGCCTAAATTCATGAGATGGCCTGGAATGAACACAACTCCTCACGCCCATTTCTGCGAAGACTAGGAACTGTGTATGGAAATGAACTGAGATCTATTTTTGCTTTGTTTTCTCTTAGATT
Source organism: Callaeas wilsoni (assembly GCA_013398955.1). Classification (NCBI taxonomy): domain Eukaryota; kingdom Metazoa; phylum Chordata; class Aves; order Passeriformes; family Callaeidae; genus Callaeas; species Callaeas wilsoni. The sequence continues at coordinate 7,512 of VWPU01000477.1, forward strand.
TAGGGCTTGTAAAGGACCAGCTGTGTCTGCTTCATATGGGTTTGTCATTGCAGCTAGTTGAAGAAAAGCTGGAGACAGATTTTGCCTTAAGCAGGAAAACTCAACATGTTTGAGGAGTTAACAGAGGAGAGGAAAACTAATTAGAGGGAGGAAAAAAGTGCTTATTTGTAATGAAAAATGCAGGATCTGATTAACATGAAAGAGTGTTAAAAGTAATAAATAAGGGGTTTAATGAAGTGCTGGAGGTCATATAAATTTATTAAATTTTAGATGATCCTGCTTGGACAGAAAGCTAGCTTAAAGATAAATCCTTGCACAAGACTGTAATTGCAAGGTTACAGTTCTGTTATTCTTTTCTAGAGAAGAAAAAACTAGTAACTTTGAAATGCTTTTTTTTTTTATCCTTTAATATGAAAACCATGGAGAATAACTTCAAGTATATTGGCTTTTAGAAGAAACTAACAGTGATTAGCCATGTGTTGCTACTGCTGGCTTTCCCCCCTGACCTCCCCAGGCTCTGAAATCATCATGATATTGCTGCCAATTTGAAAGTATGTTACATAAATGTTAGCTCTGAGCTGGTGGATGCTAATGCTTGAACTTCTAGTTCTTTGTATACTTTGAGATCACATTCAGGTATTAAAGGAGAAACAGCATCAGGAAGGGCGCCTGACTTAAAATTGCCACATAACCATGACATCTGAAAGAAGTTTCCTGGACTACAAATTGAACATGTTTGAGTTCAATTAGTCACTTAAAAAATCGGACAGATCTTAATTCATAAATAGGAATCTTCTTATCCTACTCTCAAAGCATGTATCTTTGATTGGATGTGAATTGTTGGTGTGTGTGTTCATGTATTAAGCTGAGACATATCCATGAGGATTTTATTGAATAACTGCTAGCAGAAAAGCAAATACTTCTTTCACGTAATTGGAGTAGTACATGCTTTAGTTCTTCTCAAGTTGAGGATTTGCGGTGTTGGAATCTAAATTATGTACTTTTCTTTTTCACCTATCAAATTTTGGTTTTTACTGTAAAAATAGTATAGCACATAATAATCTACTATTGACATTCATTTGTTGTGTAACAAGAGTAAGAGAACTAGAAAAAGGGAAATACTATTTCTTTTCTAAAGCAAGAAGATCAATCATGAGCTTATGCTGCTGAAAATAATGCAATTCCCCCCCCCCCCTTTTGTATTGAAACAGACTCAACTCCTAAGAAGGAATCCTTCTGGAAGCTCATTCTTCTGCCAAAAGTCTTAATACTCTGTCTCACTATATTTTCTCTAAGTGCATGCTTGGGTTTTTTCGATCCCACAATGTCTCTATTTATCCTAAAGAAGGTAAGTCCTGCTAACATGCAGTGAAGTCTTGACTTAGTAAATAGTAAGTAACTGGTTATAAATGTAAATATCCTAAACAAAATTGAGCTTTATCCGATTAACACTGCTTTAGCTAACTATTAGTTATATGAGTTCCAAATAATTTGATTTCCACAGTACTGATAAGTCAATATCCATCGCACCATCTCTTCCTGCTGGGTCTTGATAACTTTGAGAATGAAGAAAAATAAGCCTTTAAAAATTGACTTTCTCCACTTAAATGTCTTTCGGCTGCAAATTACTGTCTCTGAATAGGGTGTAGAAACTGCTTTTTTATAAAGGGGACTTTTTCTTCCTTCCTGAAATCAAATTCTTCAAGGCTGCTGCAGTCACTGACAGTGTACATCTCTTGATGGGAACCCTCGCTTTCCACTAAGTAATGTCACAGCTCTGCATTCTCTACCAGCATTGCTAAAATTAAACTAGTTGCAACTGTGTGACCTGCACCGGACTTCTTCACTCACTCCTTAAACAGGCAAATGGCATTTTATTTATTTTTTAATTTATTTTTATGAAGCAGGGTCCTCCACTGAGAATGGGAGCCGAGTAATGACAAACACCGATACGGTTAGATAGCGTTCTCGTTTATTGCTCAAAACAAGCAGGATTATGTAGCATTTCCAACTAGTCATCTGTTGTCCACGCACTTTAACTAACTATATGATTGGATACTTAGGTAAAATCACGCGCCTCTACTGTCTACTAATTGGTTAACATACGGCAAACAAGTGTCCTCCCTCTTCCCAGCTTGCGGTTATCGCATCCCGTTAAACCTCCTGTTTTTCTCATGGACACCTCAAGGACACTCTCAGGACTAAGTCACGCTAATCTCACAGCACTCAGGGCAAGCAGGCCCTGCTAAGTCTGGCTTGTTCAGTACGTTCAGATACAGACCATGTCCATTCTGCTCTAAGAATTCTTCTACATTTTTATGCTTATTTATTTATTTATTTTCCCAGTAGTCTTTAAAATAATGGCTTTGAAGGAAGCAGTTTAAAGTTCTGTTCCTATGTGAAATTAAGCAATGGTCTTTGAGTGCTTTATTTATGAATTGTTTTTCCAAGGGATAGTGTTTCACAGATGGCTGTGCTACTTTTTGTCTGCCTAGTCTCTAGGTAGAGCACTTGTCCAGAGTGGAGGGGACTTGATGCTAACCTCTTTCATCAGTGGAGATGTGAATGTACATCTTCCGTCTCCCAGGAGGGATCTGGAATTATCCCACTGTAGAATCTGTGTGCTTCTATGGCTCTTCTGCTTTCCCTCTGCTCTGTGTTAGCAGATACTTGCTGTGAAAGGGCTGTGACCCTCTTGGCCGGTATTCTAACCACTAAATTAGCGTTATTATCATGTACTTGCATATGGCAAGGAAAGAGTGAATATTCGCGTAGTCTATGCTACATGAAATATCTTGGACTACCTTCTAACTCTTAGTTAAGACATTCATTTGAGAAACTAATACATTTTTTATTCATTTCACATTTTGTTTCAATACAAAAATGTGTGTCTGCATTAGGAAAATATGGGCCTCAGGTATTATTGCATAATACCTCTTATTCATTCTCATAAAAATCACTCTTTGATTGAAAAGTTGGAGCTGAGTTTTATAGCACTACTTACTTTTAAGGTGTGCTGATTAACAATGGATGAATGCAGTATTTGGGCTTTTTTAATGCAAATAAAACTAAAGATTGTAGAAGTAAAGAATAAATCCATCAAAATTTCAGTGTCTGAAGTGTCTCTTTGAAGTGTGTTGAACTGTGATGTTGGAATCCAGTATGCTGGTGTAGGGGACATAGCATAGTGTTTCCTCCTGACATTATTTAGGCTTTATACGAGTACCGTTGTGTCAGGTGTTTCCACCACTCCATGCTTAAAAGTGTTGCTGAAAGCAATGAAACTGAAGCTCTCTGGATGATTTCAAATATTTGAAAAATCTCTGCATGGTATCAGAAAAATACTTAAAATTGTGCATTTCAGTATTTTGACTTTTATATAATTCTTGGATTGTCCTTCAGTGAATGTAGCATATATGGTTTGTCTTGGTTTTTGTTTTACTAGTCTTCCTTTCCGTAGTTCAAACTCCCAGCTGGTTATGTGGGCTTGGTGTTCCTTGGTTTGGCATTCTCGTACTCCCTGTCTTCTCCCCTCCTTGGACTTCTAAGCGACAAACTGCCGGTGAGTCCTACCCTGCTGTGTGTGCAGGGTCACTAAAGCACTCTGTGCATATACTTAAAGGTGGGCAACATCTCGTACTGAAACAATGGATGTAGGCCTGGTCTTGTAAAGGGATCTGCCTTTCAAGACCTTGCGCATGCACCCATTACTGCCACGTGGGAGGTCTCTTTTGCAAGGTCCAGGGTAATTTAAGAATGTCCAAGTCAGTAAAGGACATTGGACAAGCAGCTGAAGTATGCTGAGCTTTTCTAGTGGACGAAGAACAATTTTTTTCTAGGCACAATGGAATAGAGAGTGGGAAAACACGTCTCAGTTTTCCATACTTTTAACCACATCTGATTTTATTAGCTTTTGAGAAGAGGAGTAAAGATGTTCTGGTTAGCTGTATTGACTTTATCTCTTAAAAAGTGTAATATCCAAATTAGATCAGCACAGTGGCCGTCTATCCTTTAGCCTGGTCCTTTAGCTCTTAACAGCACCATAGAAAGAGACTTTGACAGTGGTACACCTAAAACTGCTTGTTCGACAGCCAGTGCTAATTGATTAAAGAAACCTACACTTTGAATGCTGTGCCTGAAGGACAGTGACAGTTTTCTGACACTTTTTTCCTGACACAAACTAGTAATGCCCTTTGTACATGAGCATTACATAGGATCATAGCTTGGCCTGGGTTGGAAGTAACTTAGAGATTATCATGAAATGCTACATGGTATTTCTTATATTAAAGAAGGCTAAGACCTAAAATACTTTTCTAACCAAGAAGGACCATTGCTCAGTATCCTGAAATCTCTGCATTAAGCCACTGCTGCCAATGATTGCATCTGGAGTGAGGAAACATGAATTTATTGTTTCTTGATGTGCATGAAAAATTCCCAATTTTAAATTGCATAGCTTTTCCTTTCCTTACACAGTACATCAGGAAGTGGCTGCTGATATCTGGAGACTTAATGACAGCAGTGTGCCTTTTCATGCTGGGACCTGCTCCTATACTGCACATTGAAAGGTACTGCCTCTGCCTGAGCCTGTCCCCTTATACGATGTTTTCAACCACAGTCATGTATGTCCATAAGTCTGTAATTAGCAGCTCTGACCATGAAAAAGATTTGGTTTTGAACTTCTACCTTTGACCATGAAACCTGGTGGTTTTTTGATGTCTAGCATGAGACTGTGAATGTAAAGCAGTGAAAGCATCTGAAAATGGAGATTTTACAGCTTCATAAAATAGATATTTTTCTTTTGCTTTTTACTGTTACTGTGTTCGTGTTAATGTGTATGGTAGGAAGAATGTTGCTTTTTATTTTCCTTCCCTCCCAGTTTTGTGTCATTTCCAGTTCAGCAAAACAAAGTTCTCGTTTTGTCTTATTTTCCAAATTTTTCTATTTCATCAGTGTTTTTAAACTACGGGGTTTGTTTGCATGGCTGTGCAGCAGTACTGATTTTACTTCTCTCTGTATATAGCCTCTTGAGAAAAGTGACAGATTATAGCTTTTTTTCACTAGCAAAGACAATGTCTATTGCACCTGAATGTTGTAATGCCATATTTCTCAAGTTAATTCACAGCAAAACACTCTGCTATATTTACAAAACAACTACACAGTCCTTTGGTCCTAGCTTAGATACTCTGTTAAAGGTGATAATAGGCTTGTTAATGCATAGAACACCTCCTAGGTTGCTGATTTTTAAAGATCATAGATTTGAAACCGGTGCAGTGATACATTTGAGCTGGGAAGAAAAAGAAATCAGTAAAGTCTTCAAAATTCTCTAACTAAGTCTATTTGGTTGTAATATATTAGGCCACAAAATTTTAATTTCAAAATCCTTCACTTTTGCAACAAACCAAGTCTGGTGCTCGCACATAGGTATTGCTGAGTTAACCTCATCTACCTACCTCTTCCCTATATGTGCCTCATAGAATGAACCGTGTTTCATAAGAAAATAGATAATTTGAGCACAAGTTTTTCATATTCTTTTACAAAGTCTTTTTTTTTAAAGCATAGGACTGGATTTTTCAAGTCTTAAGATTGGCTTCAGGAGACATAGTTTGCTGATCAGTCAGAGAGAGCTGACATAACAGCCTTCAGTCAAATGGAGTGCTTACTTGGAAAGAGTCTTCAGCAGCTAACTTCTTGTAAATGCCTCTCTTTCAGTCAGCTGTGGATGTTTGTTCTAGTGTTGGTTTTGATTGGCTTTTCCCTTGGCATGAGCGCTATCCCAGTGTTTCCAGAGATCCTGCAATGTGCATAGTAAGTAACTCAGTCCAACCCTTCTTTCATGTTACTGACACTAGAAACCTGCAACTGTTTTTGCACGGCTTTTTTACCCCTTTTTGAGGCAAAGGCAGATAGTAACACTTAAATGCTTCAATTACTCTATTGTCTTAGTTTTTTCTGACAGAGCACCCCAGTCATTATCCTCCCAGCATAACTTTGTAAATGTGTACCTCAGTAATGATCTAGAAGGGTCTTGATTTACTATTATTAGTATGTTACTTTTGGACAAGGTCTTCACTTCTAAAAAGCCACCTGTCACAGTTTCACACTTGCCATATGAAACATGGGCAATTAGTGTAATGGTGTGATCTTACTTGGGAGAAATCAGAGATGAGGACTAGCACTGCAATCCTCCAGAGAGGCAGCAAAGAAGAAAGTGCTGGGTAAACAGACATCCTACTGTACACTTTTGCTTGTTAACTATTTATGTGGTGTGCAAATTAAAAGGAAGGGAAAAAGTCTGTAGGGAAACGCTACAGACTGAGACACAGTATGTATTGTACTACTCTCACTGGTCTGTCTTTCTGTAGTGAGAATGGATTTGAAGAAGGCCTGAGTCTTCTGGGACTGGTGTCTGGGCTCTGCAATGCCATGTGGTCCCTTGGGTAAGTGTACCCCTTTTTGTAAGCTATGAGAGTTCAGCTGTTCCACACTATTGCCACATAGAAACCTGGCTGTCACTGTGTTGACCTTGATTCAAAAGTTTCTTGCTTGACAGGTGCCTGGTAGACATGTTAAAACAAAGCTTTTTACCCAACAAAAGGTAAAACTTTTGTTTTGACAATGCTCTGAACTTATCTTTCTTGAAACATATTGTTCTGCATATCAAAAAACTGCAGTGATTAAGTGGATGTTTGCTTGCACTTTTGTGTGGTCATTTTTATTATCACTAAAATACCTAATGCTCAATTTAGAGAGATGTGGACCGTAATTTTTTACAAAGCTAAGTCCGCCCACATGGAGTGAGCTAAGTGTCTGCTCCTGACTAATTGTTTTCCTTTTAACGTTTTCCACATTTCCTCCTTTTGCCTGGGATAGCTGAGGGTAGAATCTTCTCTTCTTTTTCAGCCACGGCAATTATTTAAGGTCTGTGTTTGCATAACTTAGCAGAGTGTGTCTGTGCTTATTACTCAGGGTCATCATCACAGAAATAAGTGAAAGGTGCAACTGGCTGAGTGACCCTTCAGAGCTGTCGCTCAGTGGGCAGTGACAGAGTGCCCCTGTTGGCAGCCACTTACAGGATATTTTTATCTGTCCTTGTAGTCCTCCATGGCTGCAGGTATGTTTCAGTGGCACGAATTAGCACCATTTTTTTTTCCAAGATCCAACTGTCTAGCAGTCCTGTTTATTTGGTATAGGGTTCAGTACAGACACAGGTAGTATAAAGTTAGCAAACCTCAGGTTTATGCTGCTATCAAGCCTGGTCTTATAATGCAACTTGCTTCCAGGAGAAACTCTCTAGTTTTACACAGTTTTGTCCCTTTCTGTTGTGAGAAACCATTTCATGTAAGACCTTTCATAAGAGACAGCAGCTGCATAACCTTTATAACCTGCATTTTTAGACAGGCATAAAGGTGCAGGGCAGTTACACACAGCTCAACCTTGCCATGACCATGTCTGTCACAATATGCCTTCCCAACTGCATATATTCATTGGAGACTTTGTGTTTTGAGGGATGTGACTTTGAATTTCTCTTATGATAGAATTAATCAGTGTAGATGTTTTCTTAGAGCATGGTCCTTAATGGGGTCTGTCTATTGAAAAAGACTGCATTCAGCTTTCTGATGTGGATCCTATTTCCAGATGAGGAGGTAATTAGATTTATTAGGGCCTTGGCAAACAACAAATTCATACTTATTGTGGATTTTAGGAAAGTTAGGTCTGTGGAAGAAAATCTCTTTGTTGTCAAAGGTTAGAGTCTGTGAAGGAAGGCCACAAAGCCAAATAAAACAGTTCTCTGAGAATATGTTATCCTTTTTGCTTGGGATGCCAATGCCTCATTTCGATTTGATGCAGGGCATTTGTAGGTCCAATTCTGGGAGGATTTCTAAATGAAAAGCTGGGTTTTGAATGGGCCGCAGCCATCCAAGGAGGATGGCCACTGTTAAGTGTAAGTAATTATACTTTTTTTTTAATGTCTATGATGAGCTATTGCATAACGTTATTATAATTACTACAATTGTAACTGGCTGTTTCTTCAAAGGGTCTTGCAACTGGAATATTTTATATCATTGAGGCAACAAAGAAAAGGTATGCTGAGTTATTTATTCTTTATTTTGCTTGCAATCATATAAAGCAAACTTTTGAAATCTGTGCTTGCATTTTTTCCTCACTCCCAACCTAATAATGAATGATAAGATGAGCAATAAAAATAGTGCTTAAATAATTTGTCTGTATGGTTTCCTAAATCCCTACTGACCTAAACAGACAACTGAACCAGGCACTGCCTATTCTATACAAGCAGCAGGACCTTGGCATTAATGAGCAAACCCTACTGATAGTTCCTCCAAGAGGATGTCTGTGAGCTGGAATTGGTTGGATGGTCACATGCAGTGGTCAATGGCTCAATGTCCAGGCACAGACTAGTGACAAGTGGTGTCTCTCAGGGGTCTGCCTTGGGACCAGAACTGTTTAGTATCCTCACCAACAACTAAAAGAAGGTAGATTCAGACTAGATACGAGGAAAAAAAAATTACTATGAGGATAGTGAAACACTGGACCAGGATGCCCAGAGAGATAGCGGATGCCTCATCCCTGGAAACATTCAGGCCCAGGGTGTTGCGAATGGATGTGAGTGTTTAGCTAAGTCTCTGCCTTTTGCCCAGGCTTCTGGCAGCAGGCAGTAGCTTTATTGGGGTGGCCAGCACCTCAAGACCCACTTTCGCTCGCAAGTTCTTTAATAATGGCTGATTCGGTCTATTATAGAATGAACTATTTATTGAATAGACACAAAACCAACAGACATAAGACTTAAACTATGTACTACACAGGAATAAGAATAAAAAGAAGCTACTAGTAGATCTATACAGCGCAAGGTTAAAGGTACCATCAATTTTACAGCTAACGAAGAAATAATGTAACTTAGGATCCAATGTATCTTACCATCCAATTGTTGGTGGGGCACACATGGGGATCCTTTCCCTCAATTCCCAGGAAAGTGACCGCGGAATCTGCGTCCAAACTCCGGGGAGAAGTCCCCCACACTCTCAGGGTGTGTGTGTAGAAGGCTTCTGCCTCCGTGAAAACTCATGCATCTTTTATAGTTTNCAGTTAAGAGTATCTCTGTTATCTCTTTCCACATCTGCTCTCCAGGCTAAGATGTTGATTCTGAGCTGGGGCTTGAGCCTTTTTGGCACCAGAGAAGACCCCTTGCTGGGCCTTTCACCCCTGGTTTATCTTTTATCTGCACCAGCTATCTGTGGTAGAGAGGGGGAGGATATGTCCTGCCACACAGGGTGGACATGGCTCTGAGCTGCTTGGTGTAGTTTAAGATGTTCCTACTCATGGCAGGGTAGCTGGACTAGGTGACTTTAAAAGGTCCCTTTCAATCTGAACCATTGTATGATCATGAGAATGAACAGTACCTGGTTCTGTGCAGTAGTAGGGAACCAAATCCAGTGATCTGTGTAGCTCTTTGCATGTGCTTTTTCGTAATGTGCTTTTTTGCTTATTATGTTGGTATCACTAAGAAGTATCTAGAGACTATAAAATCTATGTTCTCTCTCCTGTTCTTTTCCTTATGCAAACAGTTCCAGTTCCAGCCTGCAAAATCCTCCTGGTGATAACGAAGAAAGGACTCGTCTAATGGGCAATGAAACGTAGCCAGATATACTTTCAATTCTCTGTTTGCTGTTGTGGTTTAACCTAGTACTGAGGTGACTGAACTTAACAGTGCTTCATTATTCTGGAGCTGGGACATGATCCCTTAGATGAACAACCAGTTGTGGTTTAATTGTAGAGGCATTACTGTTTTAAAACACTAAACAATGACTGCCTTTCTTTTGGAAGTTCTCCTAACTGATGAGTAACCCTCAGCTGTCAGCCAGTTTAATTGTGTTCCATGTACAGTGCACCACTGTTTGTGAAAAGATGTGTTTTCAAATGTCTGATTTCCACACTTGTGTGTGCTGTGGAGTACTCTTCAGTAAAGCTACTCTTTTGCTACCATGATGTTCTCTACTTTTTTAAAGAAAGTGAATTATCATGAAAAAAAAAAATTTTGAAATTGTAAAGGATTAAGTCAAATATTGTTTTGAATAAAGACACTTTTTTCTTAAGTCTGGAAATTATCTTACACAACAACAGTCTAAACTACTTCTTGTCTACCAGCACTTCTGTTACCTTGAGAGTGCCTGAAAATGAGAAATGCAGGGTGCATTTCCCTGCATTTTGTGTCATTCCATTCACTTTGCTGTTTTTCGTGTCGATGCAGGATTTATTTTTTATTCTCCCCGCATTTCATTCCTTCCGTTTCTCCTCAGTCTCTTTATTTACCTGTCTTCCTTGATTTGGGGATTTCATTGTGGAAGAATTTAGGCAAGTTTTAGTCCTTTTCACTGCACTTCATTTCATCTTAGTACTTTTGCTTGTCGTCACTCCATTTTAAATTTCGCTTCGTCGCAGAATTTTTTTTTCCGGCCCACCATTTCATTCCTTCTGTTTCTTCTCAGTCTCTTTATGTACCTTTCTTCCCTGATTGGGGGATTTCAGTGGGAGTAATTTGGGCAACTTTTAGTCCTTTTCGCTGCACCTCTTTTCATCTCAGTACATTTGGTTGTACTCGCTGCATTTCACATTTTCTGCTTTTTTTCAATTGCTTTTTCATTTGACCATATCTCTTTTCCAGAGTATTTCTTCCACTCTGTCCTCCGATTTCAGGATTTCGTTCCCTTTCCTGAAAGGAATTCCTTTCAGGAAAGGGAACGAAACCTTGCCATTGCAATGATGATCAATTGGGCAAGCTTCAGTGCATTTCCCTGCACTTCCTGTCATCCCATTCACTTTGCTGCATTTCGTGTCGATGCAGGATTTGCTTTTTATTCTCCCCACATTTCATTCCTTCCGTTTCTCCTCAGTCTCTTTATTTACTTGTCTTCCTTGATTTCGGGGTTTCATTCTGGAGGAATTTAGGCAAGTTTTAGTCCTTTTCACTGCCTTTCGTTTCATCTTAGTGCTTTTGCTTGTCGTCTCTCCATTTTAAATTTCGCTTCGTTGCAGGATTTTTTTTCTTTTCCCAGCATTTCATTCCTCCAGTTTCTCTTCAGTCTCTTTATTTACTTTTCTTCCCTGATTTAAGGATTTCATTGTGGAAGCATTTAGGCAAGTTTTATTCCTTATCACTACACTTCATTTCATGTTAGTGCTTTTGCTTGTTGTCACTCCATTTTAAATTTCGCTTCATTGCAGAATTTTTTTTTTCCCCCCCACCATTTCATTCCTTGCGTTTCCTCTCAGTCTCTTTATGTACCTTTCTTCCCTGATTTGGGGATTTCAGTGGGAGTAATTTGGGCAAGTTTTAGTCCTTTTCGCTGCACCTCTATTCATCTCAGTACATTTGGTTGTACTCACTACATTTCACATTTTCTGCTTTTTT
>VWPU01000480.1:0-17364 GCA_013398955.1 Callaeas wilsoni
CGGGGGCCCGAGGGCGCCGCGCCGCAACAGGTGCCGCGGGAGCGCTGAGGGCCGCGGGGCCCCGCGCCTGGCGGGGCACGGCGGGACCGAGACCCTCGGGCTGCCGTGGGGAAGGGGCTGCCACCACCGGGCGGGCTCCCCGCCGCTGGAGCGCCGGCTTCCCGTCAAGAGACAGTGAATAATTGTTGAGGGCGCTTCGGTGTGAAAATTCCCCTCGATGGTATGTTAGCCATAAAGTGAAAGGGGCATAGCAAATTCGACAGAAATGGCACGTTTTGGTGCAGGTAGCGTTTTGCCGAGCGGCGGAGGCTGGAGGACGCGGGCGCCCCGCGGAGCGCTCGGCGCTCCCACAGCGCGCTGGTGGCAGGGGCTGCCCCGCAGCGGTACGCGCGCTGCCCCGCGCCGGAGGTCGCCACTGATTTTTAGTTGCAGTTTTTTTAACCAATCTTCGGTTTAGAGCGCGATTTTCTTCTTATTTTTTAAAACTCTCGGAATGGATGCTCTAATGTAACCTGACCTCTCTTGTGCATCATTACGCAGTGAGTGATCGGAGCCCTGTGAACAGTTTATGGCTTTGCCAGTGCCGCTCCCTTTCCCTGCACCGTAGCGCAGCAGAAATAACATTTATCCCTTTCAGTTTCAGCCCATCTCATCTGTCCGCTTCACAGTCCTGCGTGTGGTGCCCTTGGGATACGTATTGGATGCTTCTGAGTCTGCTACAGCGTCATGCAGACTTGTTTCTGAGAAACGGCAGACTTGGTGATGTTTTTTGTGGCTGAAATATGCCACGATATTTGGAAAATGCTGGAATGTTGATATAGTTTGTGACACACATTCTAGTGATAGTTTTGAGCATCTTTTGGAACAAATTTTTGAACAATGCATTTTTCTATGAAAATTTGTCACTCTTGGAGAAGGAGCACAACATGCTTCCTGAGAGATTACTATGGGAGTCTTTCATCTCACATCTGCTTTCTCCAACCATAAGTGTACAAGTTTATGAAAATAATTATTTTGTCAGTTCTTTGTAACAGTATATAATAAATATTTTCAATTTTCTTTGGGGCGTTTTGTATTTTTTTCTTTTCCTCCTAGTTCAGTAACTAGCTGCCAAAAAATGTGACCTCCCAGCTCAACTTGAGAGTAATTTAGGATTGCTGTTTGGAAAGAGTTTTGTTCAATTATGATTGGTGTGGCTTGGGTAGAGCGCTTTAAAAAAAAATCCTACGTATAGCTGTCTACCGAAAAAGTATATTTTTAATTACAGATGTATCACACGCAGCCGTAATAGTTACTGAAGCACTGAATTAGGATTTAGCATGGAACTATATAGTCCCTTTTACTTCTTGATGGTATGCAGCATTATATTTGGCTTTGTCATAAGCCATGAGAAAGTCAGATATGCCTGTATTTAAGGGAGACCGCTGCTCTCCATGGCTTGCCAAAATCTGTCTTAAGGCATAAATGCAGGGATTTATTCCATGAGAATTCTTAATCTGCTGCGCATTTCAGGGCAGCTTTAGTTCAGATGAGCTGTAGTCTGGCTCCTGGACTGAATGCCCATTAATGGTTGAACTGTTTTAGGTGAATTTTTGATCTTATCCTCTGGTCTGAGAAGGCCTGAGCAAAGCCTATCCTGCCAGTCTCCTGCAATCAGCGATGTCTCAGCCCAGCAAGTAAACTTCCAGGGAGGATGAGGATGTTGTTCTTGGCAAGCTGGTTCCTCTGAGAGCTCTCCCAACCAAGCTGTCCTGGCTTCTGGAGACCAGCCTTGAGTTTCCTCCACTGAACATCCCAAAAATAAGACTCAAACTGTTGAAATTCAACTCCATTTTGTACAGCTTGTTTACTGGGGACATGCGGGCTCTAAACTTGGGTTTTGAAACAACTGCAAATATCCCTCAGCGTGGAGACAATACTGAAAAGATCCCTCAGTAGAGGGGGCTTGGGAACAAAAATAAATATTTCGTACTTTTAATAACCATACAAAGGAGGAGCTGCATGGCATTACACTGCCAGAGCAGAGGGGGTGAGAAGAATTTCTCTTGCCCCATGGGGAGGATGATGGAAACATGTCTGAGACCTTTTTTCCATGGCTTTCAGAACTGAAAAAGGTCGATTATTATCAGCAGGACTTCCACTCTCACACGTGGAAGTAGTGCTAGCTGAAGTAGTCAATGAATTAAAAATTTGAAGTTCTTCTCTCTTTGCAGATGATCTTTTTCTAGGAGAATATAGTATGCTTTTCCAGGCCACCAGTGTGGAAGAATTTTGATGTAATTTTGATAAAAACACTCCATGTGACATAGTTCTTGCTTCAGGATCTCTTTAACAACCCCTTATACAAAGAATGAGTGACATTCCAAAATGAATGACTATGTGGAAGAGGCTAACTCTCAAAGCCCAGGTATTATCACTATTGTTTACAAACGTTTTCTTAAAGCTTATACAGGTGATGAGACATCTGGTGATCTGATTTTGACATGCGCTTCAAATGGCAGCTGCTTCTGCAGTCAATAAATTCGATTCAAAACACAGCAGTGTGTCTTTCCATCAATTCGAATGAGGTTTGCTCAATCACTCAGCCTGAGCAAAACCTGATGGGTACTCAACATGGCTTTTGGGCATCTTGGAATTTGCTGAGCACCCCAGAATGTAGGCATCTAAGTAGATAGCTAATTTGCAATTTTGGAAATCAAGCTGCTTAGTTCCCAAAGTTCTAAGAGCTTAATCTGGAGAGTTTTGCCACTAGTTTTCAATATTTTTAGTTATCTCTCACCTCTGAGATATGCAGTTGCAAATCAATGTTTTTTAATAAGACTAGAGATAACACAGCTGCTATACCAAGAAAAGTGCATTTCCTCTAGATGGAAGTATCTACCTTGACAGAAACCATTAAATATTTCTATTGCCACTACCTTTCCTTTCCACTCTGTCAGTGAAATGAGCTCTCATGGCAGAGCTACTACCCTGACACATGTGCGCTATTTAGTGACACCAGCAGTGTGCTGAGGTGGGATGCAGCCAGCTCACAGCCTGTTGGAACTGTAACCCCATTGTACCAAACCCAGTTTTGTTTTCAAACACCTGTAGTGGCTTCAATTTCTGCTCTTATGGTCTTTTCTTATGGTTATTTTCTCATACTGTTGCTCAATAAGTTTGCTTGAAACCATTGCTAATGATTGTGCCAAATTCCTTTCCCAATCATTTCTGCTCTGGGTTTAGTATGTGTAAGCTCTATGAGATAGACATACAGCTTGTAAATAAGATTTTTAAACTACATTTTCTGGTCTTTGTTAGAGAAGGCAGACATTTTGGGTTGGGAATAGTTTCATATTTGTTAAACATATGTAAGCACTAATAAACTAAACCAGTTGAAATCCACTAGTTCTAACATATTAACCATGACTTTCCCCCCCCCCCCCATATTCTGAGGCATGTCAAATGCTTACTAGAAGCAAGACAAATAATATAATCATAAAGCATGTTGCAGAAACTATCCTGGGCCAAATGTGTGTTCATTTTTTACTTTCATTATATTTAAACTTTCAGGAAGGAATCTTTTTTCCTTCACAAATGAACACTTCCACTTTATTAAATACCTTTCTTGCACTGCTCATTTTAATTTGGCATCAAAAGTGCACACTATACAAAGATAATGTCCTGCTCAGATAGTGTTGGCCAATTAAAAAAAAAAAAGCAAGGTCACTGAAAAAAAGGGAAATTTGGAAATTCTTTCCACGTCTCACTGGATAAGATTTGTAGGCAGGAAGACCACAAGTTTTAAAGAAACAAAGGGAAAAAAATGCAAAAATTATGACTATGCAATCTCTCTAGTGATATTTTGTGCCTTCTTAAATGTAGAATGAAAGTAGGTGTCTTTCATTCTTCTTTCATTCTTTCATTCTATGCTTCTGCTCGAAACAAAAAGGGGGAGCTGTGTCCCTCATACTGTAGACTTTGTGTATGGAGGTGATGACTGAAAATGTTAATATTTGTGATACTGACAGGTTCTGAGAAACTGCAAACAGGGACTTGCAGACCCAGGATACTCCTAATCTGTGTCCAACTGGAACTGCTGTGTGGATTTTTCATACTACATACACAGCTGAAAGAAAAATGACAATTAGGATAGGTACACTTTTCTTTTTTTACTTGGCACTGAGCAGACAACATTTTTCAGTAATTATACCAATAATATATATTCAAAATTTTAGATCAAATTTTTAACTATTAAGCTGAATGATTTGGTTTGAAAACTATGAAGTGAAACCTTGGAACTGTGAAATGACTACCTGTGCAGGTAAAAAACAAATCTTGTTCATATTTATACATAAAGAGGCAGGTAAAGAAATAGGTCACTTATTTCATCTGCTTAGTGATAGCGCTATTGTTGTTTTATACCTACAGTAATCTCTTGAGTCAAATAGAGCTTGTGAGCCATCTTCTCAAATGACAGAAAACTGCAAGCTGGAAGTACTTTTAGTATGCCTTGGGGATTTCAGCGCAGCAGCAAAGCTGTGCAAACGATCGAGAAGAGCTGAGGACTGACATGCTGAACTTGTGCTTTATCCTGGGATCTGTAGACAGGGTGATACTGCTACATGCTGAGGAGACCACCTCACCCTCACACCCTTTTCTTTGAGTATCTCAGTGAGCCCTCAAGAAAAAAGGGTACATATCCTCTTTGTGCTCCATTTTCATCCCTCTTTTATACACTGTAAAGATCAATTAAGATCTTTCTAGTGCACATTCTACTTTGTTTTAAAAGACTGTAAAATGCTTAGGACAGTTGTTTTAAGGAATTAATAGTAAATATCAAAACTGCAAATCAAAGTTACTCACCTTTAATAGTCAAAATGAGAAGAGAATTTATGAGCTATTGGATTTTGCCCTGTAATATCCATTGCCAGGATAATTTAGTGAGTCTTTAATCATGTCAGATAAACATCTGTACCACTCATTTGAAACCCCTTTTTAGATTTCCCAGCTTTGTGTGTAGGCCACCACGCAACATCCATTCTTAACATTACAGAATTTGCTTCCTCTCAAGATGTGCATGCCCGGCACTGCATCCCTAATGACAGGAAACCCTACAGCAGTCCATTTTCTTTGCCCTCCCTCCTCACTACCTATGGGAAGCAACCTTGCTGACCTTCCAAGTCCTTCATCCCATGTGCAAGAGATTCAGAAGTTCCTTCTGCCTCTGATTCTGGCTCAAGAGAAGTAGTAGGGGCTAAAGATTAAGGTCTTTGTGCCAGTTGCTATAGAGATTATCAAAAAAGACAATTTTAGCTTCAGAGAACAAACCAGGATAAGCTAGGAAGACAAGCCACAAGTGTTCACAGATGTGAAGAAGGTGAAGGCAGAAGTTAATCTGTATGCATTTGTATAGTTTAATGGACATATTAACTACAAGGAGCCAGTCATCTTAAGTGTTGTTGGAAAAAGGAAGGCAGTTGATGGCAGCACTGCAGAAACTGGTTTTAAGGGGGTATTTAGAGAAGAGAGACATATGAAGTATGATATTGTTTTGATTTCTCTTAAAAGGTACTTCAGATGCTTCCTTTTATACAGCTCCTAAAAACTGAGTTTTGTCAGTAGTGGCAGTATGTCAGAAGCAGGACAGAAAGAGTTAACACCTGATGTTTTATCCTGTAGAAATTGAGCACACGTATACCTTTTGATTACAAGCAGCTCCCTTGATTTTAAGAGGCTGATGCATACTGTGGCAAGGTGCTTATATATCTGTAGGATTGAGAACTTTGCTTCTGTGCTTTTTAGGCCTGCTTCTGTCTTGATTTGTACAGGGGGTTTTTTTTAGTATAAGAAGCGAAACACTGTTAGTAGAATGGCTCAGAAATATTTTTTCTGATAAATCGATTAATTTTACCCAGCTTTGCCTCTTCATTGTTTTCTGAAGCAGCTCACTGCAAACTCCTATTTAATTATCAGGTTTTATGAGCAGTATTCTTATACTCACAAGCATTTTACCACACAGAGCCACTAGAATGCAATGTGTCTCTTTGTCCCATTTCAGTGATGTGGTGCACTCACTATATACACTTGTGAATGTGAGTCATGTAAGTAAGAGCCTAGCTTGTTTGCTTCTAGCAATGAGGAGATAGAATGGCTGAATTTAGTCACATATGCAATTTCTCTGGAGATATCTTCCGTAAGTGTGTAGCTCAGAGAATTCCTTTCTCTCAAAGAAGAACAAAGTAAAAACTGGATCAAAATCGAATTTTCTTTGAGAAAATATACATTTTTGCATTATATACTCTCAAGAAATTTTGAATTAAAAGATACTCCTGAGCAACCTGGTCTGTCTTTGAGGTTAGTGGATCTCAGAGCAGAAACTGAGCTTGGCTCTGCAGTTGAGCAGGAGGTAGGCTACACAACTTCCCCTTCCAGTTTAAAGTATTTTGTGATATTGTGGATCTAAAGGGTGGTAACATTGCTTTCTGCCTCTACTTCTGGTTTACAATTCTTCCATAGTAACAGTAGTTCCAGTTCCTTTTTAATCTCCAGTAGCCTCTGCTTATTTGGTGTGTTATATTACTGAGAAGATTGAAGATCTTGGCTAGTTTTTCATCAAAACTAGTTTTACATTAGAAGTTTTGGGGTTTCAACTTAAATCTAATTTGCGATGAAAACTGGTGCTGAACACAGGCCTTTCCTATTGGCCACCACCTGCAGTTTTAAAATTAATTCTACCCAAAAGTATTCCTAGTGCACTGAAGACACAGACTCCAAATCACATATTCCTCAAAGAGCCAAGTTCAGTAAGAAAGGAAACAGACATTTTGGTTGAGATTTTATAGTACTTGTTTTTTAAGAGGTTGTGCCAATATATGGTAAAACCCTATAAAGTAGAAGCTAGAACAGAGCCAAGAATGGGCATCACAAATACAAACAGCTGTTTATCTTGCTGTTGCACCTGCCCCATGAAAGGTAGGCATTTTATATTTCCTCTCATTATCAAGGTCGTCTGCTGCTTCCAAAGATGGAGGTGACAATAAGAAAAATTTGCATTGTATTTCAAGAATATGTTTACAAAGCATGTCACCTCTCACATTTAAGAGTGAGTTTTATGGGAAGCGCAAAATATAACAATAAAACCTGCCAGACTGAAAACTTACAGGCTGTTTTCTTTGATGATGGCAAATTTCCCTGGAATTCTGTTGTCAATTTACAGCCGTGAAAATGACAGCATTAGGTATCACCATGCACAGTCATACCTACGCTAAGAGAAAACAAAGTGGGCATGATTTTAACAAATGCAATAGTCCTACACACCAGCTGCTTGCACGCTCCTTTCTTGTCTCAGGAGCACATTTGAAGAGTGAGATAGATGCTTCTGGCTTGCTGAAATAAAGAGCACATGTGAATCTCTTCTGCTGGGACTCACTTTGTCATCAGGGAAGTGTAAGACAACAAGTAATTTTACTTATCTCTTTAAGTGATGTAGGGGTGCAGGTCTAAAATCCATGATTTATATATGTCGTGTGGGCTGGCAGCAGTCACTGGAAATGGTCCATATACTGAGAAATGGATTGCGCCCTGTCATTTTTGCTGCTTTTAGCTAGTTGAAAAGGAACCTTAAAATAAAGGCTAAAATAAGTGCAAAGTTAAGACTTTGAAGAAAAAAGAAATTGCACACAAAGACAGAGAGCTGGTAAAGATGTTCCTCAGCCAGATCACAGAACTGGGATGCTACTAGTTTTTTTAGCCCCTGTTGGAATCTCTTCCGATTGCAGTGGTGGGCACAGGGGCACAAGGGTGCTCCCATGGATAACTGCTCTGAGAAGACGTGTTTGGGAGGGATGGTTCAACAGCACAGGATATTGCTTTTTTCACTGTTCATACGTTTTGAAAAAGACTGAACTCTTTATGCCTGCCTTCCAACCCACCTCAGACGGCGAAACCATTGTGACTTCTTTTTTAGGGCAATCAGCAGAATATTAAAGCTCAGGAAGCAGTAAAAGGTGAGATATGGGATGCAGGAGCAGGGATGCAGGAGCATCTCCTTGTTCCCTTGAGCGTCTCTTGAGCAGCATCAAGCATTTGTGTGATGCCAGTATCAGCTTCAGATAGCTTTTTGTACCATTTTGGGACAGAAGTGAACAGACATTGAAAGAAAATTTAGTTTTGTGTGCAGAAGAGGCCAAAAGAACAAATATAATTATATTAATTTTATAATTTGGAAACCTTTCTCTCTCATCTTTTCCTACGGTAAAGGATGATTTTGAAATCCTTCACATGAGTTGAATTCTCATATTCTCAACCTCTCTGTTGTGTCTTCCCTTGTCTTGTTAAGTGTCTCCTTAAGTGACTTGTTCTTTGATTCAGAGGGTTTCTCTCCCCTCACCTGGTATATTAAGGCTTATTTTTTTCTTCAGCTCTGGACATTATCAAGGTTTTAATTTCAGAAAATCTGCAAAATATGTTTCAGTGAGAGATGCTAGGCCATGTGAGTGGCAGGCAAGTCAAATTGCTTTTCACCCCCATTTGAGGAAGCAAAATGTTGCCTGCCTGTAGTCAGAAAGGGAACTGAAGAATTAGCAAATTTGTATAAGAGGGTAAAACCACAATAATAAAGCTATAAGAAAACAAAGTATTTTAAATATAGAGAAAAATCAAACACTAGAGTAAATTAAGAACTCAGAATGAAAACTGCTATCTCGTTCTGATCCAGAACCACCAGCATGAGTGGCAGGGTTTTTGTTTACTTCAGTGAGTTTTGGAACAGGACCCAAATGACCCTAGTATCTCAATCATAAGTCAGGGTAGATTTTTACTTTTTCATTTTGGGTAGGGAAAAGATCACATATTGCTTTGGGTTAATAAGACAGCAAAGGTAACTTATCCATCCTCTTAAAACCATTCATCTTGTGAAGTCTGCCTCCTGGAACTGTGTATTTGTCTCTGTTAAATATTCAGCTTCCTTTTTGTCCTTTGGATTTTCCACCCACTCATTTTCACCATCAGCAGTGGAAGTCTTCATTTCTCATGTCTGAGTGGGCTAAGAGGTGAGGGAGGTGATGGTGGAGGCCTGCTCACGAAGACAGGGTATTTCTCATATAGTGTTAATCTCATGTACTCTCATATCTGTGTCCAGCAGAGAAATATTTAGAAAGCTGATTATGTATTAAACATCTGAAATGAGACACAAAGTTGACAAAATGTCTAAACTACTAAGGTAACGGATATCGGTTAAATACTGACCTATATGGTAATAATGCTTAGGATTTCTATACTTTACATTTTTAATTCACTGTGTGCATTTGAACTAAGTAATGCCTTCAATTATCCCTGCAATATATGGAAGTCTTTTCTAAAATTTGAAGAACAGGCAATTCAGACACGGAGGTCTGGACATCAACATTTTAAATGCGGATTTGGGTATTTGATCTCCACAAGGTCTATGTCAGTCTTATGTATAAATTGATGCACATGGAATGAGCTACACTTGTTGGAAGCTTTGGCCTAAGTGACTTATCCAAGGTCACAGAAATCAGTGGCAGAGCTGGGAAAGGATCTGAAGAGTGCATCTTTAAAGGTAAAAAGCAACTGAGGTATAAAATTATTTCTAAGTACATTATGCCCTGTGAATTTTATAATTATAATAATAATTTTTTTTCATGCTGTTCTTGAAAAACTCAGTCTAGTACATAAGACATGAAATGCTGCAGCTGCACTGGATCAGCCCCATGGTGTACACAAACTAGCACACTCTGTGACTGTGTCCAGGGGTTTATATTGGTAGTGTTGCAAACTACTTGGAGTGGACTTGTCACTGCATATCAACTATCTATTGATTCATACACTTAGGTAAAAGCAAAAGGGTATTGCACTTTGTCAGTTATTGTACTTCTTTTACTCTGTATAAGAGCAGACTGCCCTCCCTTCATAAGAAATACTCCAAGGATAAGAAATCCTCCAGGAAGATTGAAAAGGGTGAGGATCTCCCCAGAGGCCCTGGACCTTGCTGGCCTAACTTGGAGGCTGGCAGTGCTTTGAGAAGTTTGGACCAATGACTTCTAAAAGTCACTTCCAAGCTGAATCACACTGCAATTTCTCTTCAGTAGAATCATTGTGTGGGAAGGGGAAGAGGTAGAGACAATACAGTGGATAGATACAGAGACTATTCACTGTGCAAGAGGTGAGCTAGCTGCTCATGTAGCTGTAGAATGGGATTAGCTTCCTCTTGCTTACTGCTGAGCACATGGGGCCCCTGCCAGGCTACCACTGTAAAATACTTCTCTGGGTGAGTACTGAATATCTGTGAATTAGTAATGGAAAGTGGCTAACAAATATCTTACCTTGTCAAATGGTCTCAGCTGCCCTTGCTGTCAGTGGGAGGGAACAGCATGCTACGCTTCCCAAGCAGTTCTCAGCTCCTTGCAAATGATACTCAGGTACACCTCAAAATACTTATGAGAAGTACTTCTTAATTTTTTTTCTTTTCTACCTGCTCATCTCTACAGTGTTTTCTTCGCCTGATGCCTTTGTATTGATGCCTATAAGACAAAACCAGCCCCTTTGTGCTGCCCAGTGCTGCTACAGTGCCCTTTCCTTTCTGAGGATATGAAATTTTTTCTAAGTAACTTTGAGATGTAAGTAATGCCACTCCATGCAACAACCACCAGATGGTAATGAAGAGCAGAGTAGTTGTGTGTCTTTTGTAGATTTAGTATTACCACAATGGCAAATTTTGCTTTTACAAGCAGAGCTTACAGGTCTAAACACTAATTTGTTCAGCTGTTTACCACTGGGCCAGTCTGCTAGGCAGGTCTATTTGCAGAAACCCCCCAGTCATTCTGTTTGCTTTTATACTAAAATATGTGAAAGGGAATATTCTCTACCTAATGCACAAATGCTGATATTATTTAGTACAAAAATGTTCTCATTGTAAGGAAGGTTTTGACTATATTTGGTGTACCACTAAATGAGCTATCTCTTGTAAGAAGGTAGATGCAGAACACCTTTAGGTGACTGTATTCCTTGCTTCTTCTGCTGCCATTATGTTTCTCCAAATGTCATGAACGATGTACCTCTTTCAAGGTAGAAAGGGAAGTCTGTTACTATGCGTGCTTGACGTCAGCAAAGGGAGCAGTGTTGAGAAGTGAACCGAACCAAAGCAAAGTTCTTAGCTGAACATCATTGTCAGTGAAGAGGTGGTGTTGAGCACAGCTCGCCTACCCCCCAGCATGGCAACGAGGGGGAAGAGCAGCATAAACAGAGCCTCTTATGTACTGCCAGCCCCAGAGTTTTGAGAACCAGAAGTCAGCCCCACAGGGCTCATGAGATTCAGAAGTCTCACTTTTACTTACCTGCCTGCAGGATTTTGGGTTCTTTATGCAGTACCTTGTAAACCATCTAGGTAAAATTTTCAGTTTTTTCCTAGCATTATACAATCCAGACACTTTGCAATTCTTTCCTTTCCTCCTTTTAAAGAAAAATGAGGCTACTCTTCCTTTGGTGCAAGCCAGGCACCAGGAAGGCAGGAAGAAAATCACTAGAGCTGTTGCCAATGGCTTCACTGTGAGTCAAGGGCCAGACCTGTGTCTTCCATGGAATATTTAAGTCATTTCCCAGGTATCTGCCCATGACTCATATACATCTGGGATTAGTAGACATGTAATGACTGGGAACAATGAAGCCGTCCAGGAAGGCAGTTTGTTGGTGCATCTTCTCTCTTGTTCCTTCTGGGAGCAGTTGCCAGCAGCAGGATGCAGCTGTCTTAAAACCAGTAGTCAGAGCAGCAGGCTCTGCCTGAAAGCAGGAATCTGAAGGAGACTGCAAGTGGGAGCATCCAGCCTTCCTCTCCTCTCCTTCTGAGCTAAGGCAGCCTCCATGAACTCCCCCTGCCTCACCCACTGCCCCTCTCTGCCCTGCCTGCCACTTCTGAATGCTGCAGAAAGTTTGCAACTGTTGCTTGTGGCAACCAAAATTTTTGATACATTTTGCAGTAAATGTGGGAGCCCTGACAGGGTAAGGCAGGATACAGGGCAGTGGCTTCTCAGTTCCTCCTCAAAACCCTGATTGCCATGTCCTTCACCTCAATGAAAGAGAGACAGATTTGTATTCCTTTTAGTAAAATCTGCATTCCTCCCTGCATGAAAAGGGTTTTGTTATCTTATTTTTCTGGGGATGCCCATTTTAGAGATAGAAATCAGGAGATCTCCTTGATTCCCCGCTTTGCCACTGAGGACATGACTGTGACTTGTCCTGATGGCCCTGGCTGCAGATGTGACATGGGTCAGTGGCATGCCAAATTATATGAGTGTGTGTGCCAGGAAAGCATTAGGGTCAGATGAGAAAGAAGAGATAAAGGCACATGAATTGTCTAGTGCTTTTTTGGTGACAACACTTTTTGCCCCAAATTGCAGTTCCTGCAGTGAATGCTTTCACAAACACATTTCCATTGCAGTGCGTAGAGTAGAGGTCCCCTTAAGTAAGAAGCTCACAGTTTACCTCCTTAAACATCCATGTGTCAATCACTATAGTCCATATAAATCTTCTTGCAATCAATAATAGCAATATATGCATATGTATATATATATACATATATATACATATACACACACACACACACACACACATATATATATATATACACGTATATTTGGTACTCAAAGGATTTTCTAGTCTTATTCCAAGCAATCAAGGACATGTGTGTTAAAATAACCATGGTACTGTAGAGCAGTCTTGTAAATACCATATGTCAGAGGAAAAAATACACATCTAAATGCATGTCGGCATCAGCTCCTGCAGTTTCGTAGGAGTTCTGGCCATAGAAGTGAAGCAAAGCTGGGCCAGCTGAACGTTCAGTTTTACACAGAGCTTATGCCGTGCTCTGAAAAGACAGATGAGGAGATGACTAGAAAACTGACCTGGGACACAGCAGACTGGAATTAAGCTTCTGTTCCGCTGCAAATTTCTGATATTGGAAGCAGTTACATTTCATACATGGTGTTGCATTGCCACTTAAGCTTTTTGTATCTCTATTCCCAGGAAAACAGAAAGAACAGTACTTTTTGTATCCAGTCCTTACTTAGTCTTGTTTATCTAGAATGTAAGTTCTTCAGAGAGGTAAGTGCATAGGTAAAAACTTTGTGATCAAATACTGAAATAGGAACCTGGAAAGAAAACTTCTAGAGCTACATCAGCAAAGGGAACTACAGGCAAAGCTGGAACTGGAAGAAGAGCCAGAAAAAGCTTACGCATCTATCTTACTGTTCCCGGAGTAGAACTTCAGTTTCAGTCAATAGACCCAAAATCCACATTCCTCAAACATAAGCACATCACTAGAGGTACAGTCAAGGCCCACAGTGTCCTGGTATCCCCACTGATTGAAAACTCTTCCCTGAACAAGTAGTACAGACTTTCCCTGAACTCCAGATCAAAGTTTTGATAAAGCCCAGACATGCAGGTTTCCATGATCTCTTTAATCAGCGTGAATGTTGGAGAAGAAGGGAATGAAAGACACTTTAGCTAGTACAGTAAAGGTATCCCTATCTTTTCTTGGTCATCTACCAAAAATGGGATTGGGGTATGCATTTTCCAAAGAATGGATACTCAACCCCTGATTTTTTAAAAAGGATGTTTCTGAAGTCAAGTTGTTTGTTCAAGACTGTAAGAAACTCTATTGATATGGGTAGAAACTAAAAAATCCAAGAAATCAATGACTTAGCTATTTAGATAAAGAAACATTGAGATACTTGGCAGTGATCCCAGTTTTATCTTCTCTTTCCTAAGAGTTAGAGGATTTTAACTATGCAACATATAGCTGGGCATTAAAGATTTTCACAGTCTTTCCAATATTAGCTTGTCTGTCGTCATGGATTTGATGCCAAAACTCAATCAGGTAAAAATCAGCTGAATAATTAAATCTGCTGGGGGAAAGGATGGAACCTATAATTTACCTATATAGCCTGTAGTGTTGGTAGACCCAATAGTTTACAAAAGGAAAAAAAAAGCCAAAACAAAAAATACAAACCCGTAAAGATTGGATAATGACTAACATAAGAAAATAACTGACTTCCTTTTTGTTTCCACTTAATCTGATGGTAAAGTAGAAATGGGAAGAGTGATGACAAAATCTACTTTTCTGTGTTGTGACAAATAAAAAATGATTAAGCTATACTTAAGATCTTTAGCTTTGGATAAACCTGCTTTTGAGGCTTGGTCAGAATGTCTGTTTCATCAAAAGTCATTAGTAGGATACATCAGTATAGGGACAGTAAAAAAAAGATCTATTTAAAAAATTCAAGTGCTTTCTGAGCATATGGAGCCTGGCAAAAATAGTCCCCTTCTTACAATAGTCCCCGATGGGTGAGATTTCTTCAGAGAAATCTTGGAAGAATTGCTGGTAAAAGCTAGAGAAGCTGGGAAAATGCTGAATTCAGCAAATACTTTTGGGGACCATCAATCCAGCCCGTGACCACTAAGTCCTTCTTGAAGTCATGGAGTTATTTTAGAGAGAGGATATTACCCAGATATTCTGTGAAGAGATCAAAGATCATTTGAAGCAGTACTCTTCAAAACAGCATACGTCTTCTGCTGACACAGAAGCACCTCCAGAGTTTCTGTGTGTTTATGCTACAAATATATTACCAAAAAATCCCTAGAATAGCTCTTAAGTTGTAACTCAGAAAACATTGAAATTAAGCAGGTAATGCATATATCAGAAGTAATAAACGAACACTCAGAGGTGCCATATGTGGCTTACAGGACTGTTTACTGTTATTTTGAACTGCTTCAAATTTCCTTCAAGTCTAGTTTTGTAAAAGCCTCATCAATCTACAAATGATACAGTTTTTCAGGTATCAAGGACAACAGTCTGGTTTTGGTATTAATCTTATGGATTTCTTCATAGTCATTGCTGGATTTAAGGGATATATTAACCACTCATAAATTTGAGATGTGCTAGAATTAATTTTCTAGTTTTAGAGAAAGTGAATTTTCATTTAGTTTTAGCACTTGTAGGGAGCAAATGCACTCATATGGCACTCACATACTGCATAAATACAACCTGAGGCAGGCTTGGTGTGACAGGAGGGCACTGTGTCTACATTTTCTTAGAAAAAAACACATTGGCATCTTTTTAGAAGCCATGAGTATTTCTTGCCCTTGCATGGCATGTCCACAAATCTTGTAACCTGATGTTACCTTTACTGAATGTTACTTCGCTCACTTTACTGAAGTACCTGTACTGAAGAGGCAAAAGGTATCAATAATATTGTTCTTTGTTCTAAAAAACTTGTAAATCATTCAAAGACCAGCTCAGCTCCTAGATTTGATGAAGGGAGAAGTTCCTTTGATTTCTAGCTGTAGCAGTACTGACTCCAGGCATGGATAAGAGAGGGTGTCGTGTGATAGCATTTCTCACGACATTCATGTGGTGAGATCATTACTGGTGAATACCACTCCGCTTTTCTATTTCAGTTCTGGCAGGTATCTATACATATCCAGAAGGTATTAAAACAATCTAAACCCAAGGGTGTCCCCAGCTCTGCCTGGGTATTTTTTCTTCCTCAGCAGCTGCAGTAAGTGACAGTGCTGTAGAGCCATGTTTTGCTCCAGGTTTGTGACTAGCCAGCAGGATTCTGCCCAGTTCTCAATTACCCTCTATTGCCCTCACTTCAGTTTTTTGAATTTCACTTCTGCCAGCAAAATTTTACTAAGGTATCCCTATATAAGATAATCTCACTAGGAAATATTTTCAATATTCTGCAATAAGGGTTTACTTTTTATTTCAAGGGAGAAAAACTAGACACTGTCTTTACTGGAGGCCAGTTCTAAGTACTCCCCAGACACAGTCCATGCTAGAGCAGAAGATTGGTCCAGAGAAACAAATCACAACACTTGACAGAAGATCCCAAGTGGCTGATTAACCCAGAGAAACTTATCTGGCTCTGGTGAAATTAGGCTTCTGAAGAGCTGTGCATCCATCCTTCTGTTGTTCCTGATCAGATTGCTAATGGAGCCAGAGCAGTGGACTCTGGCTGTCGTGCTGGTTTTCACCTGTGTGTGGAGTTAAACAGGCTGCTCCCAGAGCCTCACCACAAGAGCTGAAGTGACCTTGGCATGACATCCTACCGTCTGTGTTGTCCAGGTTTGTAAATACTGCACAGAGCATGTGTGCTGTCCATAGGCAGGCTGCCCCACTCGGTGAGGTTTTGGCAGCACATTTGTCATTCCACTAAGGCAGTGGAATCAGGATCCTGTAAAGCAGTCAGGAGATGAGGATCCTTGTCAAAATCTCAGGAAGCAGACTAGTAATCTGCAGAGGCCTAAATAGGGCTTTTAAAATTGGAAGCAGAACTGGCTGCCTAGACAGAGTTTTTTGAAAGATAAACAGCGTCAGCAGGCTAAATGGATTTCAAGCACAGCTTTAATTGTTTTTCAAACGAATCAGCAAAGGGCACCCTAGCTGGAACAAGCTCTGAAGTACAATCGGGAAGATTTCAAGTGTACAGTAGTTTTGAAGATAATCAGGCATTCAGTGCTAAAAGATACTGTAGTAAGTAATGAATAAAGACTTTTTACTGTCGGCATTGACAGTACTGCAGACTTTGAGTCAATTACAATACCTGTCCTATGTGCATGATAAATTTCACCACCCTCATTAAAATTGACATGCACACTGATTTTGAAACCTCAACAATTGTCTCTGCAGCACACTTGATCAGAAGAACAAGTTGTTTATTGCCAATACTTACTGTGTCTGGAACATCCCCCATTCTCTTCCTTTCCCCCTGTCCTCCCCTCTCCACCCAGTCATCCCAATAGCCTATGACAGACTAACAACACTTCTGAGTGGATTTTACTGTAATTCTTCAGAATCCCTTGGACCTTGCATAATGGAAATTTTTTGGGTCACCAAATCATGTTTCCTAATTATAGGAATGATAAGAAAAGAAAAAAGAAAAAACCCCACCAGATATAATGTGAAACGATTCCCTTATTCTGGCATTTTTTGCGTTTAGAAACCTGGAATAACCCACTCGCTTCCATCTGTTTTGGGCGCGCTCTCTTTTAACCTTGAAGTCAAAGCTTTCCTTCACCTCCTCTTCCTACCTCTCTCCTGCCAGCTCCTCTCCTACTGAAGCGGAGAGACCCTCCTGCTCCCAAACCCTGCTCGCTGGGGAATTAATCGCCCCCGCCCGCCCGCGCTCTCGGTTTTGTTCCCCTCGCGGGGAGCAGAGGCGATCGGGACGAGCGAAGACTCCGGCACCGCGGTCACCCCCGCGACGCCCCCAGCCTCCCTTCCCGCACTGTCACCCCACCTCCGCACCGCCACCGGCGGCAGCGGCGGCCGCCGGCCGGGCCGGGAGGGGAGCGCGGGGCGGAGCG
>VWPU01000484.1:0-42750 GCA_013398955.1 Callaeas wilsoni
CGCCGCGCCGGCCCCGCCGCCCCTCGTGCCGGGTGAGGCGCCGCCTTCCCCCCGGGGCCCCGGGCGGCGGGAGCGGTGAGGGGGGACCGAGCCCCGGGAGCCACCCGCCTGCTGCGGGAGGGGCCCGGTTTCCTGATCGATGCTGAGGGGAAGGGTCTGAGTGGCTGGGGCTAACGCGGGAGGATCGGGGAAGGTTGAGGCTCTCTTGTGGAGGGGGAAAGAGGAGCGCTTGGGGAGCTTGCGACGTTAAAGGTGCTGTCAAACTGCGGCGCAACTTAGGCTTTGTGTTATCCAGCGGTGATGGCATGGCTCTAGTTCAGGGTCCGGGGTAAGCACCGTGAGGGATCTCCACCTGGTGGCAAGCCTGAGTCCTGCCGGCGCCGGGTCCGTGCTCCGTCGCTGGGTGCTCGCCAGTAGCGCTGCTCGTGGCCGGTTCCAGGGCTGCCTCCCGGCGTAGAAGCTGTTGTCCCTGCTCGCAAGGGTCCTGCACACTGAGCTAGTTGGATGGTCGTTTAAAAATATTTTACTCTTAAATGGAGGTAGTAATAATTTGGCTGACTCCTTTCTTCCTTGAGGAGCTGAGCTCCAGCCTGCTCTCCCAGGTGGGAGGTGGGCAGTTGAGGTCTGCATTGTCGTATGGCTCTTAAATCTCCTGTCTGTTGTCCTAAAGTAGGCCTAAGTGTCTGATCTTGGCGGTGTTTCCTATAACCGTGTGCAGTAGTTCAGACACCAGGTCTGTCGGGTAGAGCCCGGCCAGCATGTCGTTGTATCCAGTCCTCATACAAAGAGAGAGAGGAGAAATGTCTGCCTAGTCACCTCTCATCTCCCAGTCATGTAGGTTGCTCCCATGCCTCGTCCGCAACAGACATGGTTAAAGAGCTGTAGAATGAAGAACCAAGCTGGCTGGCACTGAAACTGCTACTACACTGTGCTCAGAAATCATGACAAGAGATATGCAGTGGAGGGTAATTAGTAGACCAGCTAACCAAGTTATTCTGATTGTTCCTTCAATTTGACTTAGTGGCTGTCTTCTACTAGTAGTTGCAATTGCCAGGGTCTGGGAAGAGTCTAAGCTAGCTCCTATATGAGCTCTGGAAAGGTTTCCCAATCACGGTTGGAAGCTTTTCTGGGACCTGGTGTCAGATGACAGTACACAAGTGTCACATGTTTGAAGCTGCCCAGACAAGTAATCTGGCAACTTGCTTAAGGGGCTGAGACTAACAGTGATAGCAGAGCTATGGAGAAAGGTAGTTTAACTTGGGTAGTCAGTGTAACTGTGCTCCTTCACCCTACACCCATTGCTGCTTATGAGCCAACTTCTAATAAGTAGTTACCTGGGGAACAGTAAAATAATATGCGTTAGCAATCCCAGGCTCTGATGTTACTGGTTCTCGACATTTTTCAGCCTAAGCTGTATTCCAAGGAAGAGAAAATGTGTGAAGGTGCTTCTACTGTATGAATAGCACATAAAGAGAAACTTTGAATTAGTGGCTGATTGATGCTGATCCAGAAATCATGAGGTGTCTAATGACTGAGGGTGCAACTGAGATGTGACTCCGTTGCTTCAAATAGCAGTGGATTAGACTGGTAGTATCTAACTAAATGGTTACCTGGCGTTGTAGAACTGTGTTTGGTGCTAGACAGGGGATCAAAGTTAATGGCTGTTGCTAACTTTCATCTTAACTGGAGCTCATTTCAAATGGCTATTAGAGTCTGACAGATGTCTTCAGGAGCAGTAGCAGATGCTGACCTTTACCTTTGTTTACCTGTGTGTGTGTTAGGTCTCGTCAATTTTTTTACCTGTTTGTGAGCTATCAAAAGTACTTGCTCTGACATTTCACTTGGTGTCAGCTGCAGAAGCAATGATATCTTCTTGGAATGGTTTGTTGTTAGGATTATAATTGTAAAGTTATAGCTGTTACTCCAAGCTCAGCTGTGGTTTCTGTTAGCCTTGTGTGTAGCTTTCCTGTATCATTTGGTCAAAATGATGTTACGTTTGTAAGTCACAATGTACTAGGCAGCCTTAGCAAGCCTTTTCTGGTTATTCTAGCTTGAAGTAGAGTAACTAAGGACTGTGGAGTTATTTTGGGATCTCCTTAGTGGCAGGCTTAGTCTAATATCTCTGTATGCTATTTTGGGAAAGGTTGAATGTTCTCACTCTGAATGCCTGGATGAGAAAGTCCTGAAACTAGCAGGAGTCAGTTGTTGCATATTTTATGTAGTAGTACAGTAAAACCTGAAATATGTGACCAGGGCTCACAACTCTAACCTTCATTTAGAGATTGCTGGACAACAAGGTATCAGACTTGGAACAAGCTACTAGTTGCAGCATCTACTCCCACTCTTAGGTGGCTGAGGCGTGCTGTCTAGCACAAGGCGAGCTAATTGATTGACAGCTCATGACCAAGTAGTACCAGCAACTTTACAAAACCATGCTATTAGAAAGCGCATGCTGGTGTAATTCCCAACCAGAAAAGGAAATGGAGGATGGAAACAGTATACACAAGAGTTGATGTTTTGATTTTTGGTACTTTTTGAACACAGTTCCCATGAAAAAAGTTAACTCTACTCTAACAAGTGGGTTACTGCTTTACTCCTCCGGTAGGGCTACTAAAACATTAGCAGAACTTGGTAAGATGCTGTTTCACGTCTTTGATCATGAATTTACCTGAGACATTAAGCAGATAGGATTGCTCAATTTGTTCTTGCTTGTACTGGCCACCATTTGTGAGTACCTCATGCATGATGGCTAGCCAATGTAATGTAAAATGGCTGAGAACCTTCCTTCTACTTGGAAACTGTTTTGCATATCATACAGAGAGGACATAAAATAGCAAATAATACTCTCCTAAAATTTGATGGCCTTTGAGCTCTGGAATGCCAGGACAAAGCACCCTCACTAAATGATGCAATAAACCAAGAAAGATCAGGAGTCTTGCATCACGCTGGAGGCATGTGCAGCCAATACTGATGCACAGTCTTACACACTTGCCCACGTGCATTAAGTGGAACAGCTCTGGCTTAGCTGCTGAAGATGCAGGCTGCTGCTTTTAGTGACAGTTATAACAGGGCTTCCAAGACAAAGCATGTTCCCTTGAGGGATGGAGCCATACAGTTGTAGAGCTGAAGATACTTTGGAAAGTGCACTCTGAGGATCTTGCAGAAAGCAGTACCTTACTCAAGCGTACTAACAAATCAGGACTTACCAGTTGTGAGACAATGGACTTGATTCCAGAAGGAAGTGATAAATTACTATGCTCTTTTAGCATCACACTTATTTTGGTGTGTACCAAGGAATGTCTCTGGGTGCCACTGTTTGAGGAGTAACATAAAGCATGAAAACTTGCTCAGCTACAAAGCAGTTATCTAAGCTACCTTTACAGATGTCTTGGGGATTCTGCTGTAATGTGTTAGCAGCAGAGCATTGAAATGCTAATGCAGCGTGACACCAATCAAATTTAAACCCAGCTTGCTTAAAGTTTGAAGAGTTTTGAGAATGCAATGCTAGGTGTGAGACAGCAGAAGTAATTGTGGGCACACATTTTTTTGCAGACTTGACCCTGTCTTGCCTGAGTGAGAATAACATTGAGACTGTTTGCTGCTCTTTGGCAGGTGGACGGTTATGGTGCTTAAACTCTGCACTTGTTCTGTGAAGGAAAGCTTTTGGCTCTACTTTCATGATTGAATAAGGTGACTGCAGAGATCTGGAGCTCAGATCTGGTTTCATGTTGATGTTATGCTCTTTATTAAGCTGGGTAGCTTCTTGATAAGTGGGGAAAGCAAGAAAGTATTACTTAACAGTATCAAGGCTTAGGTTCCTTTTTTCATTGAAGGTGCAAGAGCAAAATGTGAGGAATCCCAATTTGCATGTGGTAATGGACGCTGTATTCCTCAAATCTGGAAATGTGATGGTGATGAAGACTGTTCAGATGGCAGTGATGAGAGTGCTTGTGGTAAGTAATTAAAATAATACCTCTGTAGTAGTACTTGCTAGTTGGAAGTGGGGACTTAACAGTGGGTAGCTGGTGAGATGTTTATCCTGTCTAGCACTTTTGGCAGTTGGAATACAAAGACAAATTCCTTAGAATAACCACTTTTGATTCCTTGTATCCATCTAAGTCAACTGAATTTTCGTAAGTGTTATTTAACTCTCCTGAAACTGGCAACTGAGACAAAGCTTGTGACCAAAATTCTTCACTCGTGAGAGTGATGATTGACAAGAACAGAATATAAGCCTGCTCTCCGTTGTTTCTTGACTACGTAAGAGAAAATGTTTGCTATTAGCACTCTGCTGTTGGTTATTCCATGGTTAAAAGCCTTGTTTTATATGTGAACGTGATTCTGCTGAGTCTCCTATAAACATTAAGTCTAGCTTTGGCTGCCAACCCTTGCTTTAAGCAGACATAGAAGTCAAGATAGATGACTAGATTTACTTGGAGACCAGGCAAAACATACTCTATATCCATCACTGGTATGGTTGAACTGCCAGTCTCCTCAAGCAGACCTAAACTATTACCCTAGAGTTACATAGTACCGTGCTTCTGTAATGACAAATCAAATGCCTCAGCTATAAACTCAGAGTTCAAAACCTAAATATTAATATCAATAGACCTTATTTTAACTCAAGTCTGTTCAAAGCAGCAGCTAATATAGACTAACCTGCTTAGTCTCCTTGCAAATAGTGGTCCTTCAGTGCCTGATCAGATGAATATAAATGTTTCTCTGTGCACAGAATAACTCTGTAGGAAGTGTTCAACAGCACTGTTTACTAGGTTGGTGGGGGATGACACCAGACATCCACAAACCAAGGATACTGAAAAACTTTCCTAGGGCAATGAAGCTGATCCCTGCCAGCAATAAACAGGCTAAGCTCTGGTCCCTAAACAGATGTCTTTTCCTCCCTTGCAGTGAAGAAGACATGTGCCGAATCTGATTTTGTGTGCCTCAGTGGTCAATGTGTGCCTAACAGATGGCAGTGTGATGGGGATCCAGACTGTGAGGATGGGTCTGATGAGAGTTCTGAACTGTGCCGTAAGTGAACCTAGCATGGTGGTGTAGGCAAGCCTGTGGGGAGGAGCATTTTGACTTCTTGCGTGCTTGCAGTCTGGCTCTCCTCCTAAAGGAAGGATGAACTTGTCTTGAGGAGCACCTTCCTAAGTGCATGGCCTTGTCAGGGTCTTGAGGAGGCTTTTCGCTGCTTAAAAAATGCAGAACTGAATGGCGCTCTTGCACTTGTACTGGTAAGATAGCGAGTATAAGGTTTTACTCACAGTCAGAAGCAGCAAGTAGAACATGGCAGACCTGACCATTACTTGGCTTGTCCACCAGGTGATTGCTGTTCTTCAAGGCAGCTGCTTTGCAAGTGCGCTCCCAATACTACCAAAGCTAGTCTAGGGACAGAGTATCTGACTACATGTTGGGTGTGGGAAGCAGCAGTGCAGAGGCTTGACTGTGAGGTCTCAGGATTAGCAGCTCTGGTCTGAAGTATTGTAACTCATCAAGGAATAGAGATCCAGGAAGTGTCATTTCCCTGTATCAATAGGATCCACAGTGGGGAATACTTCAGCCCCAAGTCCTAGTGTACTTTGGCACTACTCCTCCCTACTACTACTTGTTGTAGCTGAAGCTGCTACAGTGTGACTGCAGTGCAATCACAAAGCTACCACTACAAAGGTACCCTTAAAATGCTAATCTGTTAGGAATTGGAAGCATCTTTTTTTAACTGAACACTGCAGAATAGTATAGCCTTTTCCATCAATTTATACAGATGTTGGCATCTAAATAACTGCAACTTTGTCCAGACCTGAAACCTTTCAGTCTCAATTTTCAGCACAAATGCTGAAACCCAAGATGAGTAGCTTAGATTGAATTAAACTTTTTTTCAATAGATACGAGAACATGCCGAGTAAATGAAATCAGCTGTGGTCCTCAGTCAACTCAGTGTATCCCAGTGTCCTGGAAATGTGATGGTGAAAAAGACTGTGACAGTGAAGAAGATGAACAAAATTGTGGTAAGGAGAGATTGAGTTGTCTAGAAAGGAGCTAGCTGGGCAGTACACCTGGAAAGATAAATTTTTCATAGTATCAATATCTCCGCTGCATTCGTCTTGTTTTGCAGCCACTTAAAGCAAACTTTTTCTAACACTCCTCTATTCTGCTAAGTTAAGGGCTACAATAACGTAAACTATTTCATGTGTGTCTTTCTTCTCTGCTAATTTTGGCAGTAGCCATAGGTAGGCTTAGTCACCTGGCAAGCCAACTGTCAGAACTTGTTCTCCAGAGAGTTTCTGAAATTTCTGCTGCTTACATTAACAAATTGTCTCCTAAAAGTGTAGTAGCAAGTTTTAGTTAAGGGCATCACTGTTCTACTTTATAGCCCTATCCTGAAATATCTGTGAAGCTGGATTTCTGGTGTTTGGGTGGCAAGGAGGGAGCAACTTCAGGCTGGTACACAAGTAGAGCTGCCACTGCAGCATTAGAGTGCAGCATTCCTGGCTTATTCAAAAGAATTTGCATACATAGGAGTTTTCTGAGGTGTCCTGGGACATACTTGGTGTAACCAAAGCCCCAGGGCTGGCTTCCATCAGAACCACCTTACCTGGATGGTAATGAGGGACCTTACCTAATGAGACACAGATCTGCAGGCTTTTGTATGTGTCTGTGAAATTGCCGTCTTACTCAGCAAACAAATGCCTTAGTCTACAAGTAAATCTACAGACAGTGTTTCTAATGAAGCTAATAAAACTATCAGCCTAGGCATACTGAGCTGTTAGCTACATTGCTATTAAACTAGCATAATTTGTACTGACATAAATTGCATGAGTGTGCTTAACCACGGGATCGACTCAGGCAAGATCTTGGTCTGTTATCCCCACTGGTCCAGGCAAATGGGCCACTGCTATCCTGGAGACCAGCACAAAACAGTTTAATTTCAAACTACAGTACATGGTGACCATCAGACTACCTTAATCTTAGTCTGTACTCTTGAGTTAGCAATTTTCCTACCTTCTGTCTTTGGTTCACAGGGTTAGACCCTGTTTTCTGAAAGACTTGCAATCTGAAGTGCAGGACAGCCTAGCTACTTCAGAAGGTTGTTTTCACTCAGTAGTTCAAATCTGATGCCTATCACTAGCAATGTCTAATGGCAGGGAGGATGGTCTGTGGAACCCAAGTGTCCTGCAGGTGGTCATTTAGGCTTCCCTATTGCCTTATACAGGATGCTGATCTTCTGTCAGCTAACAGCTGATAAAAACCTGCAAAACAAAATACTTTCACACAAAAGTCAGCCTTCTTGTGATAACGTACTAATCTTTCTTACTCCTGCTACCCCAGGCAATGTGACTTGTAGTCCAGCAGACTTCACATGCAGCAGTGGGCAATGTATTTCCAAGAGCTTTGTCTGCAATGGTCAAGATGACTGCAGTGATGGTAGTGATGAGCTGGAGTGTGCACCTCCTACCTGTGGAGTTCATGAGTTCCAGTGCAAGAGCTCGACTTGCATCCCGCTCAGCTGGGTGTGTGATGATGATGCTGACTGCTCTGATCACTCAGATGAGTCTCTAGAGCAATGTGGCCGCCAGCCTGCACCTCCTGTGAAGTGCTCTGCCAGTGAGGTGCAGTGTGGCTCAGGTGAATGTATCCACAAAAAGTGGCGCTGTGATGGAGATCCTGACTGCAAGGACGGAAGTGATGAAATCAACTGCCGTAAGTTCACTTGGTCCTTCTCTAGGAGGTACTGCTTGACTCCTCTTTTATTTCTTTTGCTTCAGTAAACCTCAGGAGTAAAAGTCTGTAATGGCTGTTTCCTCAGCTTCTCGGACCTGCAGACCAGACCAGTTCAGATGTGAAGATGGGAACTGCATCCATGGGAGTAGGCAGTGCAATGGTGTGAGAGATTGTCTGGATGGCACAGATGAAGCAAATTGCAACAATGGTAAGTGTGGAACTGAGCAAGAATAAAGTCATTGCAGAATGTTGAAGCTGGTAGTCACCCTCACAGTCTTCATTATGTCAGTTATTCAGTGCTCTGGACCTGGAAAATTCAAGTGCAGAAGTGGAGAATGCATAGATATCAATAAAGTGTGTAACCAGCAGAGAGACTGCAAAGACTGGAGTGATGAGCCCCTCAAGGATTGTAGTAAGTGAATAAACTCTTTGCACAATGTTGACCAGTAGATACACTTGGATATAGCCTCTGAGTTGTCAGATGTCAGCTGGAATGCCCATTGGCACTTCTTGGTGGCAAATTTACAACTGAGACCAACCTAGTTAATAGGCTAGTTTTATCGTAGCCAAGCCGGCCACTAGGATGATTCCTCTGTGGCGATAAGGCACTTGAATGCATTAGAAGTACTGAAACTTCAGGAGCCTCAATCGTTACTGCTGCCTGCTTGTAACACAGAGAAGGTGCTGGTAGCTGAGCAAACGTGACTTTGAGGGAGTCTCTTGCATATGACTTCAAGTGCCAGAACAGTTTATCAGATGTGGCAGGCATTGTCAGAAAATTTATGTGTACGTGGTAAAGTGCTCCATGACTATAAGACTAAATATGCATGCCTTCTCAGAGGTGGCTAATTCTCTCTTCTAGACGTAAATGAATGTCTAGTGAACAACGGTGGATGCTCTCATATCTGCAGAGATCTCATTATTGGCTATGAATGTGACTGTCCAGCTGGGTTTGAGCTTCTAGACAGGAGAACTTGTGGAGGCAAGTATCTAGTAGTTTAAAATGGACTCTACTGGTGGTATTGGAGATGAACATAAATTAAATTTTTGTTTTTACAGATATTGATGAATGTCAGAACCCTGGTATCTGTAGTCAAATCTGTATCAACCTGAAAGGAGGCTACAAATGTGAATGTAGCCGTGGCTATCAGATGGATCTTGCTACTGGGGTGTGCAAGGCAGTTGGTGAGTGTTGACATAAGACTTTTATACCCCCACTTTAAAATGAGTCAGCACGTGATGCATTGTTTCTACTGCTGTGGTTTTAACACTAGCTATTTTGGCATTACTGGTGTAACTCGTACAGATCTGATCACTACTAACACTTCGAATGATGCCATGGTATGGAATTTTAAACTACCTGACATAAACTGCTTGTGTCTGCTCCCTGGGCAGGAGGATCCTCCCCAGCAAGTTATGGAGGGAGAAAAGGATGAGGTATGGTACAGCCAAAACCTCTGCCAGCATCTGCTACCAAGTGTGGAATGGCAAATACTAAATACAATGACTCTCAAAACTTTTTGTAAAAGAAAAGTATGTGACTGTATATCTAGAAGTACAAATAACACTTAAACTCTTTTCACAGGGAAAGAACCAAGTCTAGTTTTCACCAACCGCCGGGATATCAGGAAGATTGGCCTTGAGAGAAAAGAATACATTCAGCTTGTAGAGCAGCTAAGAAACTCTGTAGCTCTAGATGCTGATATTGCTGAGCAAAAGCTTTACTGGGCAGACTTCAGCCAAAAAGCAATCTTCAGGTAAATGGGCTTATCTTCTGAACCTAGTGTGCTTCCCTAAACCATCCCATGTTTCACACAAGCTATTTCTCTAGTCTCTGGTAATGAGAACTAGATTCCTGGTGTCCTGAAGACAAAGTACAGTTGATGCAAGTTCCTGCAGCTAGCAATGTGTAAGCCTATTGCACTTCCTAGTAACTCCTGCTACAATTGTACAAAAGGCACTCTGTGGAATGTCTCACATGCGTCTTCTGCCTGAAATCTTGTGCAGTATTTGCTGAGGTGTGTCAAGGGATAGTATCTGGAGGAAGTGGTTGAAAGCAAGTAATTCTTGTCTTCCAGTGCCTCTATTGATACCCGTGATAAAGTTGGAACACACATCAGAATCCTGGACAACATACACAGCCCTGCAGGAATTGCTGTTGACTGGGTTTATAAGAACATCTACTGGTCTGACTCCACTGCAAAGACCATTTCAGTGGCTAGCCTAGATGGCAAAAAAAGAAAGGTTTTGTTTCTCTCTGAGCTGAGAGAGCCAGCTTCTGTTGCCGTAGATCCTATCTCTGGGTGAGTATTTGTCCAGGTTCTTTTAAAAGAGTGAACCTACCAACTACGTGTTCTGATAACTGACTTAGGTAGTCTTTGTTAGTTATTGGTCATAATAAAGAGTGATACTACACAGTACTATAGTGCATCATACAACATAAATTCTGCTTCACAGCTTTATGTACTGGTCAGACTGGGGTGAGCCAGCAAAAATTGAAAAAGCAGGAATGAATGGATTTGACAGACAGCAGCTTGTGACAACAGAAATCCAATGGCCTAATGGAATTGCTCTAGGTATGTTGAACTTGTCTCTGTGCCAGAGGTATTCTGGAGCTTTAGCAGTTTTTTTGCTACAAAAGCCAAGGTCATTCTTCAGAGAACTATTTTCAGATTCTGAGAAAGGGAAGCTTCTGTATGCCTGAAGACAGTGAAACAGGCATCAGCACTTCTCAGATACTGAAATAGTAACTTTTCTTGAACTGCTCTATATTATAGTTGAGGCACAGGCCACATAGGCATCACTGCAACAGCCCTCTGTATCCTGGAATGGTAAGAAACTAGGGCAACACTGCCACCATTCTCAAACCTGTGGGTGTTTCAATTCTTGCAGCAAGCATTGGAGGTTTCCTCCATGTGGACACTAAATATATTTGGTGTTTTCCCCCTCTTAGATCTTGTAAAAAGCCGCCTGTACTGGCTCGATTCCAAACTACACATGCTGTCAAGTGTGGACTTGAATGGCCAGGACCGTAGAATTGTGCTAAAATCACATATGTTCCTTCCTCATCCTCTTGCTCTAACCATTTTTGAGGTAAGAATGACTTCCTATAGTCAGTGTCAAAAGATCCTCTGCTTGCTGGTATGTGGCAGGAATGATGGGGCTGATAGCATCATGGAGGTAATGGGATGCAATGACGTTGTCTTCTAGGACCGTGTGTACTGGATTGATGGAGAGAATGAGGCAGTCTATGGTGCCAACAAATTTACTGGAACTGAGTTGGTTACCCTAGTGAACAACCTCAATGATGCACAGGACATCATTGTGTATCATGAACTTGTTCAGCCTTCAGGTAATTTCAATACAGTTTACAGTTAAGTCAGTGTATACTTGTAAGAAGCCTGCCCTGCCTGGATGGTGGCAAATGGTATCCCTTCACTGTACTGCTGTCCATTTCTACTTCTGCTTGGAGCTTCTAACACAGGCAGCCCCACGGGGGTTTAGAAGTCTAGTTGCAATTGCTCTTTCTTGGGCAGAGCAGGTATAAACCTATAACCAGCTGAGACAAGTAATTCTACTAAAACAGTTACTGAGCAAATACTTCTGCTACACACCTGGAGCATGAAGACTCACTCCTATTCACTCCTTAATTGCTGTACCAACAGGTAGGAACTGGTGTGAAGAAAACATGGCAAATGGAGGCTGTAGCTACCTGTGCCTGCCTGCTCCTCAGATAAATGAACATTCTCCAAAGTACACCTGTGCATGTCCTGCTGGGTACTTCTTGCAGGAGGATGGTCTGAGATGTACAGGTACTGTAACACAACTGAGATCTTTCCCAGGATGAATGGTTTTCGAGTAGGGAAGTACTGAACCTGTTAGTGGAAAGGAAATGCAGTGGTATAGGCTGACAGCTTTGCTATAAATTAATCTGATGTAATTAATCTTTGAGGGGAGGGTCTTATGCAATAATATGGCCCTCAAAGTCTGCAGGTGCTGTTCAAAGTCCATGCTTTGCTTCTGTGTCATCATCATCATTTGCAACAAGACCTTGTACCTCCATGGCTTTCTGCAGACAGCAAGCATAAGGACAAAACATACTCAGCCTCTTATAAAATAGGAGTATAGACTTACATGGCTGTATATATAAATACACAGTGTTCAAAAGGTAATTGGCTAATGTTGCTGTCCGAGGAGGTTTGTACCTCCTTTTCGGTCCAGACGAACATGCTGCTGTACTACTGTTTTCAGCACTAACTATGCAACAAGCTTGCTTTGTC
Organism: Callaeas wilsoni; assembly: GCA_013398955.1. NCBI lineage: Eukaryota > Metazoa > Chordata > Aves > Passeriformes > Callaeidae > Callaeas > Callaeas wilsoni. Next base: position 12,006 of record VWPU01000484.1, read on the forward strand.
CAGTGGAGTGGAACTAGAAACTCCAAGGTGCCACCTACTATATTGTGTGTTGATTCTGCCTGCCAGAGAGTGCTAAATGCAAGGATGCTGGCCTCCCTTGGCTGCTCTAAAAGGTTGCTATGGGTATCAAAGGCTGTACTTAACCAGTAAACTTGTAAACCTAAAACCTCATTCAGAAAACCTTATATGAGGAGTGGGATAGCTTATGATTGTTGTGACTTTAAAGACATGTAATTCATTTCTGATTAATTGTCTGGCCTTGTTCTTGGAACTACTTTTCGTCAAGAACTCTCTGCTGAGGGTGTGCTAATGAAATAGTTAATGTCAGTGTTCCCAGTGAAGCTAACAAGCTGCATGATCATTTTTGCCATCTCCTGAACCTTCACTACCATGGCTCTCATAGCAAAGCCATTGCAGTACTTCAGGATTAACTGATCTATAATTAGTTCTTGATCTATAATTAGTTTCAGGTACTGGAACAACTCTGGCTTACACTGAGGCTAAAGATACCAGCACAACAGAAAAATCTCCAACTGTTGGACTAGTTCCTGGAGGTACTGGTCCCAATAACTCACACTGCTAAACATTAGAGAAATTAAATGCAAACTGACCAACTAGCCTACTTGGAAGTTTTCTCCTTTGCATGCACGTAGAGAACACAGGCCAGATCATTTGTGTAGTCTTAGCAGCTGGAGCATGTGTTAAGCAGAATTATTTCACATAAGACTGTGGAACCTAGAGGTTCCATGAAATCCCAAGAGTGCTCAGAGAAGGCAAGCAATAAAGAAAGCTTCCAACTAATACAGGATGAAGCATGTTAGGCTATTCTAGCAGTGTGCTACTGAGAAGCTAATCAAATAGGAGCTTCTGGGTTTGGGAAATGCTTGCATATTACAACCTGCCAGCCTGTCAGTACACAAGCTCACTGCATCAAATTCTCATGCAGGATTCAACACTAGTGGTACAACCTCTGAAGTAACTGCAGCTGGAAGAACATCAGCAGCTTGGATCATTCTTCCTGCTGGTGAGTACAGCATTTACTAGCCTTTTGGACCCCGTGTGGTGGGACAAGCCACTCTTAGGAGCTTGACCTGACTCTACTCCATGTTTGCAATCTCTTTGTCTCCCTGCAGTATTACTGATGATGGCTGCAGCAGCTGGCTACTTTATGTGGCGTAACTGGCAGCACAAGAACATGAAAAGCATGAATTTTGATAATCCAGTCTACCTAAAAACTACAGAAGAGGACCTCACAATTGATATCGGAAGACACAGTGGTTCAGTAGGACACACCTACCCTGCAGTAAGTAAACCTATTCACCTATTATATCTGAGACACCAGGTTATTAATTGGACTAGAAGACTACCAAATGATACCTGAGTTGAATTTAGGAGAGGTCTCTGCTTTTGAAAGCTGCTGGCTGCAGACCAGCTTCTGGGCTGAATCAACTGACAACTTTACGCTATAATCAAGGTTAAAGTTGTGGTAGGTAACTAGTGTCTGTACCTGGGATGGAGTAATCTGTGCTGAATGTGGTTGCTAGCCTGCAGAATTAGCATTGATGTGTGTTGCTTTGTCTTTTATTAGTGCAACTGTAGCTAACTTGTACTTACTTTTTTACAGATATCTGTTGTCAGCACAGATGATGATATGGCGTGAGCACTGGATCAGCAATCACTTTCAGTTTACTTGTGTCTTACACTCTTTGGGGATAGTAACCAGGTTTGTGGCTGAAGGACTTCCTCCATTCTTGGAAGAAAGAAGATACTTTCTGTATTTATGGAACACTTGTGTAAATAGTTATTTTATACAGCTTAACAACTCTGTAAATACCTGTCCACAACAATTCAGCTGTTAGTGGTTACACTTTTATCAGTAACCCTTGGGTTGGTTAGTCAGTAACATCACTGACCAAATGTAAAGCACTTTCCATAGAAAGCCATATTCCAGCCACAACTTGTAACACCTGTACATATGTCTATAGGCCACTTGTAAATAATTATTGGAAAATCACTATCAAGCACTTTGAAATACTTCAGCTGTAAATTATTGTACACTTTCTTTTTCAATGATTGGGGCAATGGCAATAGGAAAAAACGGGTTACTATGATTGCCAAAAATTTGTAAACATAAATAATTTTGTATGTATGATTGAAACAATCTTGTCTGTTACCTCTTAGAGGTCTACAAGAGTGAATGATCTTTGAAACCACTGTAAAACTCAAATGCAGCCGAGGGGATAAAAATAAAATGAGTCAAGCAGTTAAAGTATTGTTCTCGATTATTATGTTGGCACCGAAATAAAATGGTGTTTCTCCTAAGTCAAAAGCTTCAGTAGGCTGCACTACCACGGCCAGCCAGATCATTAAGTATTTCTTCAATCATTTCAGCAGCATTTTAGGCAGCTAAGACACTTACCAGGTGACACGTTTGTTCTTGAGACTAATAGTCTGCACAGAGTAATGGACAGAGTTGGTCTCCTATCACAGAAGCCCAGCTGATCTCCTGAGTTAGGAGTGACGCTGGCTAAAATTACTCAGCTACTGCTGCAAGGTTTTGAGAGGCAGCATTGGCAGACATGCGAGATGGAGACAAGTCAGAGCGTGGTCTGCCAGGTGAGTGTGAAGTCCTTGCAGTGTCAGGCTGCTGGCAGTCACTCCCTGTAACTTTTGTAGTATGAGGTGCTCCTTGACTCTTGCTAATGCTTTCCCCTTCAAGGTAAGAAAAAATTGCTTATGGTGGGAGGGATGCAGTTTCAAGGCTAAGACATAGTTTGGAAGAAACAATAACCTCTTGATTATTCTTTAGTGTTGACCTGTTAAATCATTCTCAATCAATTGTGTCTCTAAAATAGTAACAATGAAAATTATCGAGTGAGAAGTTGGATTAGTTCCTGGATTTGCTTCTAATGCCTGTTCTCATTGCAGTTGCAGCTGGGGTCTGTTCTTCTAATGGTCTTGTGTTGTGGACTCCTTTATTAACAGATGAGGACAGCTGCCAACTTGTGCAGATTTAAAATAAGTTGTTTCTAGCAAGTTTACAACTCTTTGGGGAGTTGAAGCTTCTAACCAACGATCTCTGGCAACTCCTGACTGCAGGCATTTAAGATATCTGGAACTCATGTGGACTAAATTGTCTTGCAAATAATAGGATGTAAGGGGGCCTCTGAGGTTTCTGGCTAGCAATACTGTATCTATTTTACCAAGTACTTTTTGGGATAAAGTGCCTTTCATAGCTCTCTAATATGTGAGGTTGATTAGTTATGGGGTAGAATTCAACTTTTTCAGTTAGGCTTCTAACTCTGGATACTCTGAAGTATTTGTGTTCAAATGTGACAAAACAAAACATAATTCTCAGTCAAATGGTTGATTATAAATTTGCAGCTAATTACAGGCAAAATGCTCTGCCTTCCCAGTCTTTGTACAGAACAGCTCCACTTCTGTGCAGAAGTTCATTGCTCTTACCAGTATCGTACCAAGTGGCATAACGAAAGACCAGTAAGACCAATAAAGACATTTCTTCCTGAGGTTAATATTTATTTGAAGTAGCAACTTAAGTCTGTTTTGGGAACCTGAGGTAGTTTTTACAGACACTGGGCTCTAGGGATTTGTTTTCTGACTTTACTTGAATGTGCTGAACAAAGAATAGTGCCTTAACATACAGAATTTGTTCCTGTAGTCTAGAGGGGACTTAACACTTTACCAGATAAAACTTCTGTGGCTTCATATAGCAGGAGGGAGGAGTGGGGAGTATAGGGCAGTAGCAGGAGATCGTATAAAATGGCCTGTACATTTTTGCAAATATTGTTTGGTTTTTAGTCTCACTAGGTTTATTCTTTCCTGCCCCTCTTAATTTTTGTGTTATGAAATCATTGTTTGCTTCCACAGCAGGCTTGGAGAGTAGTCAGGGATTCCTTCTGTAAAAACAGATCCAACTTGCTTTGACAAATACCTTTCTCTCTTTGAACAGTTTTTTTTTTCCCCCTGCCATTTGGAAGGGTTTGACTCTGTTTTACTCCTCATCATATGACTCTTTTGACATCTAATAAAGGTGGTATAGCTGTACTGAGCACTCGTACAGCAGCAGCCTGTAGCTGTGCTGGTGTCCACTAAAGGAATTCTCAGTGATCATCCCTGTCTCTGCTCCTCTGCTGTAGTCTTATGGTATCCCAGAGCAATGGGACACTAATAACCTCTTTGGTCAGATTTCACTGTTAGGTTTTTATATTCCTCCTGAAGAATTTTCTGCTTATGGATACAAAAATGTGACTGTAGTTGGTTATTGAGGTAGAATTCAAGGTAAGGGTATAGTTTTTGCTTCCCAGAAGAATATATAAGCCCTCTGGTTCTAAATACTGCCTATTTCCATTCAGTGTCTGCTAGCCAGTGTGAGTGCAAAGTTAAATTTGGATCTGGCTTTTTATTTCCCTTATAAACGTGCGGATTTCTCTGAATACACTCCCTCTTCTCCCAAATTATTTTCTGCCTCCTATTTGATCTGCCTTTGTTTTTATAGGACTGTAAGTATTTTACATTATTGCTCAGAGAGAAATTAACATAAAGGGAATTGATGCTGCTCATGTGATTTTTCTTCCCCTTCTGCACCTTGTTCCTGTACAGCTAGCTCCAATATGCCTTTTCCAACTCAACTTGTATTTGCCTACATTTTTAATGAACATACCTTTTTTACCAATCAGATCTTTCCTGAAATAGCAAAGATGCATTTATCTATTTTTATGTAAGTGCTGAATCTCACTAGATAAAAGTACAGAAACAAAGACTTAGGCTGGAAGAAATAGTGTGGGAGTCCTCAGATAAAGGAAAAAAGCATACAGCTACAGAAGCTCTCTTCACAACCTAGATAGGTAAGTGGAAGCCTGCCAGTACTTTCTGTAGATATGGCACAGCACGTCTGTGAAGAAACATGCTCTTATTCCTTCTTTGAGCTGGCTCACAACAGTGGTTGGCATTGTCACTTTCTGGAAGAAGGTGTTTGGAGAGGTCTATTTGCTCTGTTGAAGTGCAAAAGCCAACTTAATACATTCCTGGCTTGCTGGTTTTTGCTTTTCCTCTCCTGGAAGAGCTCTGAAATTTGCCCATATCAAATGAAAAATTTTTCAGAGCAGGAGAGAGACAGACAGGCTGTGCAATCAGTTAGGCTACTGAATATCCAGGCTGTTAAACATCTAAAATAAAGACTGCCTGTGGAAAGAATGATTGGTGGTCTTAATTCTCCTTGCACAGCCCTGGTTGAGACACTTCCATACCACTGTCAAGCAGTGGAAAATGCTTCGTATCATACAAGAAACTTCCCCCTCACCCCAACAACCTAAATAGGTAACTGAAGGCTAACTTCACTAATATACTCTTTGGTATGTAATAAATTGCTTGAAGATAGGAAACATTAAGCATTAAATCAAGACAATTGACTGGGAAAAACACATTTCATAGAAATAGTTTTTTGCTATGGAGATGTCCTCTGTAGAAAAATCAGGCAGTTTTTAGATGTTTTTTTCCCTCTTCCCTAGATACCCTTTCCTAATGTCAAACTTCAAAATACATGGACATGTTTTATTGTACTGCGAGTGCATAGATTTAAAGTTGATAGTTGGATAGCAATGTAAAAAGATTAACTTAACATTCAGAACACTTGTTTCTTTCCAGTGGAAAGTATTTTTGAAAGGCATCTTGGAAAGGCTGATCATTAAATACAGTCAACACCATAACCATCTGGAAACAGTGCTGCCTGTTCTAATGTCCCCTTCATGGATGTGTGCAACTGAGAAGTGTGGTTCAGTTTAGACAGCTTATTCCTTTTTTGGGCCCTTAAATATATAAGAGCTCATATGTGCATTTAAATGAAGACTTTCAAGAAAGTTGGATTGTGGTTTGGTAATTCCATAGTCTATTGTTGCTGCTGCTGTTTAAGTGACAAATACTCTGAGTTTCTAACTTTTTGGCTGCTAAAAAATTTCGTCCCATGAACTTTCTACAAATAGTGATCCTTTATAAAGCCTCAGTACAAAATTCAAGTTCAATGTGCTATATTCATGCAGTAGCAACCTGGTCATTCTGGTTTTACTAGAAGAAACACTGATTATTCTTTAATTAGACAGCCTTCAACTCACTGCCACTCTCCCCCAACTCTTTTTTTGGTGGAAGAATAGGCTAAAGTCATTTGAGGGCAGAGGGAGTGGGAGGATGGTGTCTGTAGAATTTATGTATAAGTTGTTGGTTGTGATCCGTACACATTATCAAATTCCTGATGCCACGTAAAACCTGGTGATTTTGTAATTGTAGTATACCTATGTCTTGTCTCAGAAACAGAGTTTGAAGAATTGCTTGGACGGAAGTGGGAAGCTGGCAGATTGTAGCATATAGAAAGAGCTATTTCTTCCTAGCCCTTTGTCTTTCTGGCAGCCTGCACTGCAAGTTTAATTTATGTAAGTGAATGCAAAGAAAAGTTGTAAAACTGCTTGCTTACAGAGAGCATAATTCAAGTGGTGTCATGAGAACTGCATTTCAGTATTTGATACAGTGCATCCATTTGAGAGAAAAACCACTAAATAAAAGCCATTTTTCACCATCTTAGATTTCAGATGCAAATAGCCACTGAGGGCTGAAGACTAACATTTTGTTAGCTGTCTTTGTAATTCAAATGTCACAGGCAAGTAGTGGCCAGTCCCGGTTACGTGATATCATCTAAAGGTCCCTTGTTGACCATCAAGAATCTCAGAAGACTGTTTAGTGCTCCGTGCATAAACATAACAGACATGACTTTCACTAGGAACTACCCCAACACTTTCTTCTAGTGTTAAGCACTTAAAAGGATCCACTCCAGAGTATGGCCTCTGCAAGTGGCTGTGACATATACCATTAATAATTAGACCTGATGTTCTAATTTTGTTCTTCTCCTTGTCTGACACTTCAGTAGCAGTTAGTTAATTTAACAAACAGTAAGTGGCAGTTTTTTACATGGTAGTGTAGAGGCAACTGAGAAAATGAATCTGCCTTTAAATTACCTCAGAATAGAAGGAAGTCAAACAGCCAGCCTGATCATTAGGGGCCTAACAATCATGTTAATGAATCAGTGAAGAATTGAAATAATCACAACTTGTGTAAAACAATTAATTATCTTCAGAGCCTGTTTTGTAGGGAAGAAGTGAAGTGTCAAACTCTGCCTCAAGAGGCAGGGCTGAGCCAGGGGTCTGCTGTGAGGAACTCAATCGTCAACAGAGAATATTCAGTACCTCTGGTGTGCTTAGATATGTGGCAACTTCCCCTTTGCCTGCACTTCCTCTTTTTGTTGTTTTTTAGAAGACTCTTGATGCTGTAAAATAACATCTTTAGTGTTAGACATAGTTCAGAGGAATGAACCTGGTCCAAATTCATAGCAATCAGAAGAAATTGTGTGGGTAAATCCAAGAACAAAAGCGAGCTGCGCAGAACCCCCACTGCTCACATTGCAAAAGGCAGGGCAACCGAAATAGCACACAAAGTCTGGGAGGCCTCCATTAGGCCTGCAGCAACATCCTTAGGTGCTGCTTCAAGGAGGAGTCCCTGCCAGTGATTCTGAGGCTTACGGAAAGGCTCCAGTCCTCTTCTGAGGGCAGTGTGCAAGGCCTCATCCATCTCTTGAAACAGAGGATCAAGAACTGATAATCAGGCAGAAGGCCATCCTGTGTTACTTAGATTTTCAGAAATTAATATTAAAAGTGGAGGAATACATTGAAGACAGGAGCATAAAATCAGTTTAAGTCAAAGGTGAAGCTGCCGTATTAATTCCTCTTGCAGGGAATCCTTCTCAGGACAAGCAGTTAATGCATGAGCTGCATTAAATACCATTTTCAAGTTTGACTATAAGTGAAAGTCCAGAAGACCAGCTAGGCACAGCTCAGCTCTGATAAATTATGAGGATTAAAAGTGCCATAACCATGAAGTAGCAGAGAATATACATTACCAGTAATTTAATTTTGGTTCTTTGTATTTGTTACAAATAGGAAGGAAATCAAATCAATGTCTTTTCATCTTGGCAAATTTGTAGCTTGACTTGCTAGGAATTTAGAGTTTGCTTTTAAAAGCAGTACACAGAGAAGTGTACTGACAAAGAGCCCAATTTACTTAGAACAATGTTCTCGAGAGAGGAAACAAAACTCAGAGAAATCCTCAGCCTGGCACAGAAGAAAATGCGTCGCTCAGCAATTTATCTTAAGCACACAAGCTGACACAGTTAGCTACAAAGAGGAGTTGTCACAGGATCCCTTGGCGCTCCGGAGTTTCTGTGTGCCGGTCCATCGTGTTTGATTGTTTAAGCTTCATGGACCTTAGAAGTATGACTAGACAGTATAGTCCTGTGCTTTGTAAGGAGTCGCAGCTGCCTTCAGATTAGGTATGTGTGAAAGGCTATTAAATAGCTCATGTGGTGAGTAAGTGGAAAGTGCGTTGCACTCATTCTGCTATTTGTTTCCTGTTTCATTTAAGGCAAATGTCTTCCATGCCTCAGCTTTCCCACTTGTACCAAGTCACGGGGCTATTACAAATATCAACTAGAGCTTGTAAAGCTCCAGGGGAATGACGAGTGCATGCGCATAGCTGTACTCATACACAGAAGCATGCATGTGTAAGCAGATTTCACTTAAAGATGCCTAATTGCCATCATTTAACCAAATTTTAGCAAAGACCTGAGGTGAGTTGTTCTGGTGTTCTGCCACTGTGGTTTTTCTGGCAGGCAGTGTCGGTGATTGTCCTGGTTTTGGCCAAGGACAGAGTTCATCTTTGGCAGTAGCCAAGAGGGGGAGTGGCCAGACCCTAGTGTTATACCATGTCACCTCAGATCACTGCCGGGGCAGTAAAGGGACTCTTTCTTCTAAGAAGGGTGAGATTTCTCATTGAGAGAAAGCGTGGTGGGGAAGAGTTCATTGGGATTCCTCATGGGCTTTCTGTGTAAATAATTTCTTTGTCTTACACATTTTGTTATGATATTGTTGTTGTTACTGTCCATTTTCTTATCTCATTGCTGTTTCCAGTAAATTGTTCTTACCTCAACCCATGATTTTCACTTTTTGTGCCTCCGATTCTCCTCTCCATCCTGCTGGAGTGGGAAGCTGGAGGGGAAGGGAGAAGGTGGGGAGTGAGTGGCAATGTGGTTTGGGAGAGTCTCGGTGGGGGCACTGAATAGGGGAGTACCATTCCTAAACCACAGATGTGCACCATAAGGACATTTACTTCTCTGTCTTTGCATTCAACATGCTGTTCTAAAGGAGAGAGAAAACAAAAATTACATAGGTATGAAGTTTAATCCAACCACATAAATTGTGTATATGTTCATTCTGCAACTTATTGCACTAGTAAGATGCATGTTTAAAAGAAACAGAAAGAGTAAGCACAAAATATTGTGTCAATAACTGGATTTCAAATAGCCATGGAAAAATCCTTGGAGGCCATTTTGTACAGCCTACCACTCAAAGCAGAGCTCCTTTCAAAGTTAAATCAGGTTGCTTGGCTGGGCAAGTTTTGAGTCTGCAACTTAGATCAGACTTTATTACTCAGTTTTGATTAACATATATTTATGATGCTAGTTTCTTTTAACTAGCTAGTTGACAAGGCTTTCTGGTACAAGGACACAAAACAAGACATTGTTCTTTGAAAAGGGAAATGGATTCAAATGCAGATGTCAGCCATCAGAGTAAGTAAGAATGAGTTCTTTGGCACAACTAGCATAATACTTTCTATGAAAATAAATATATCTCAGGACCTGACTCACTGAGCCTTATATGTTGACATGCTTAAGACTGAATTTTTTTGTTAACTCACAGCCTCAATCAGTAGCTCCAAGACTCATATTGTGCATATGTTCAGGTTACATGGAAAGTTCAACAATAAGAAGCAAGACATCAGAGTCAGTAATGTAGGAAGAGACATCTTTCTGCTGGAAGCTATGTCACCCCTGTGTCGCTGACGATATCAAAGCAATCAAAGGCTTTTTTTTTTTTTTTCCTCTGCAAACCGTGCTGAGCATTCATGTTAGTGTGCTGAAGAAATAAATTTCACTGGTAAGCTGGCAGACCACTCTCCACCTGGCTTCTATCCCCTTGCTCTTCTGCAGTAACACAAAAGGAGCAGAGATGTGCCTGCAGGAGAACTGAACACATTTGGAGTGTGGTGTGGCAGGAGATCACAGCCTGGCAGACCCTTTGCTGAGCGATCCCCTCTGGGACTAGTCCTGTTTGTGCTGGGGGATTGGGATTGGGACAGCCCTGAAGAAGAAAAGGAGCACAAAGGTTGTACAGTTGCTCAGTTCCTTCCCTTGCAGCTGGGACCTGTGCCAAGCACAGGCGAGCTGTGAGGATGTGTGCTCTCTCTCCCTCTCCTCCCTGCAGCAGCTGTGCACTCCAGCACCCAAATAAATCTTAATCACTCCATGGTGGCTCTTTTGTTCAACTGTTTTTAAACTTGGAGACCCATTTATGCAGTCAAGTTAACACAAGACTCGAGGCTTCAATCTGCATTGTTGTCTGCTTTGTGCAGTAATTTAATGGGCATGCCAAATGGTAGTTGAACAGCACTAAACCCTTGACCAGCTTTTTTTTAATCTTTTGTGTACAGACAATCAATTATACAAGAGGCAAAACAGAATAGCTTGTTTGATGTAAAACAAGCTGCAAATTTTGTCATATTGTCATTCGCATCCTTACTACAATAAATGAAAATTCACTTCCCGAAACTAAAGAAGGAGAGGCCCATGCTGAGGTATATGCATGACTGTACCCAGGCATAACAATTGACATTAGGTGCAGCATTGTGCACACTTTAGGTGGAACACTGGGGTTTTTTTTCTGAATGTTTATGAAAGTTTGCCCTATATTCAACAAAATCAAAACAAAATTATTAGCTTTAGATAACAGGGGGAAAGGAATGGCACAGATCACAAAAAGAAATACCATTATTAGGAGGTTTTTTAAATTGGTTACTGCTTCAGAGTTAGATATCATTTCCATTATAACAGTATAAGAATATAATTTGCTGTATCTGAGACCCTATGTGTGAGATATGATCATGCAGAGCCTGGAGCACAATGCTTCCTCAAACATCCACAAGAAGCTGGAACCCTGGGACTGGAACCTGGTTTCCTCAAAGTAGCAGCTTCACAGCCAAAGCAATAGCCTGAAAGTAACAGTCAACTAAGTTCAGCAGGACACACTTTACAGAAGAAAAATCTCCAGAATCAGAATAGCCTAAATGGTAGTGATAATGAAGATATTACTGAGATGAATTGGTTAAATTTACAGCAAAAGTTTTCTATCTCAATTGTCAGGTTGACTGCTTTGTGCAGGAAACAGCAGTCTCTGCATGAGGGGAAAATGTCTGTGATGCTGTAAAGGTCTGGAGTGTATATTTATTGCATAACAATTTAATTTTCTTGAGCTGATAGTGCTTGCCACTATTACACCTGCTTAAGAAACTGATGAAGCTTTAATGACACACCCTGAGTTTAGAATATCCCTTCTCTTCAAGGATAATTTTGATCTGTCTTAAAGAAATGAAAGAGAGTTTTCTTTGGTATTTTGGGTTGAGAAATCTATTTTTACCGCATGGTGTCAAATGCCAGAAGGAATTCTCTTACTTGAAATTATGCAAAGAAAACATATATGACATATTTCAGTGGTGACATTCTAAAATTTAAACTGCCTTGAGTGATAAAGGACATCTTCATAGGTTTAAATATTTAAATGTGTAGAATTATCTGTGTTACTTTAAAAAAGAAAAAAGAACCCTAAAAAAATAATTGGAAGCAAAATTTTATCTTCTGATTTGTTCAGATGCACATGTAGATCCAGCACTATTGTGAGACATGAACAGATTTGGGTGATATGTCTATTTAACAAGTGGAAAGAACCATGTTATTTCAGGGCTTCCAAAAAAACCCCCTGTGCTTCAATATGAAAACCCATGAAATGGGTTGGTTTAATGATTGGTTTAAGAAAAGAGTATGATTTAATTTTTGGTATGTAACAGAGTAACAGGTTTTAATGGAAGAAAGTTAATAAGAAAGTGTCAGCCACGAGCAGGAGCAAGGAAATTTGCACAGAGAGATAGCTGTTTTATAGCTTTTAATTTTTGTACTGTAAATCCACCAGAGGCTAAAACTATGACATCATGAATACTTTCCTCATGACACGTTGTTGTGTCCACCATGGAGGGCAACATTATAAATTTTCATCAGGCAGTCTGTCACCCAGCTGGCAGACAGTGAAATATAATACTGTCAGAGGGCAAGCCAATAAAGAAAAGAAGACAGAGACACAATGTTTTTCTGGCCTATGATCACCATTTTAGTTATGCTAATCCAACAAATTAAATGCAAGAAAATCTACTTAAAAGGCAATGTTACGCTCCAGCTGCCAAAAAATCGAGAAATTGCAGTGTGATGCTGCTTCCAAAATGTGCCCTCTCCACGTTCACATGCACACGTACACACACACACAGAGCGTGGTTATGTCACGCTCAAAAGTAATGCTGAATGTTCCATTTAAAGGGAGCCAAGCAGACAAGTGAGTAAATTAGTGTTGTTAGAACAGCTGGAAATAGGTTTTTCTGTCTGGCCCTTTTCGATTTGTTCTCATATATTGCATTAATATTCTGTTTTCCTCCTTAAGAAAGAGCGGAAAGAAAAGCAGCAGATAATAAATTCCTAGTTTAGCATTTCCATTGTCCTTCATGTTAATGGGTTTTCCCAGGCTCAGGGCTGTACCTTATGCTATGGGGCAGCCTGTAATAATTCCTCTGAACAACTGGCTGTTACGCTTGAGTATCAATCTATAGGCTTAATTCTGCATCAGAGGATAGATCCTTGTTAGACCATTTTCAACTCCTTTTTCACCACAGACCATGTGTACAAACATATTTTATCCATATAGAAACTAGTATGTAGGGTTTCTCTCCTGTGATTTAAATTAGTATTTGTTTCTATGGCATAGGATTCACCAAGAGTTACTTGTAATAAGGAGACAATCTTATTTTGGCTTCTACTATTTTAATTTTAGATTATGTTGTAAAGATAGTAAGTTACTGTTTTATTGAATTAAAATAGGACCATTGTTTCTATATTTGTAGATTCTTTTTCAAGAGCTTTTTCTGTACCAGCTCAAGTCTCTTGTGATTTTATGTCTTTCTTAGACAAGCTGAAAGGGGGTCATGTTATTAAACTGAAATTTTTACTTTTTTAACAAAAGGGGTTTGGGTCTTGTAACTAGTAACCAAGGCCAAACACTGTACTATGAAGCTGAATAAAAAACAGGCTCTCCAGGCAGTTTCCTGCTCAAGGAATTCAAAGATGGCAAATAGGACCTTGAAGCAGAAAGTCTATGAGCTGTTTTGCTACTGCAAATCTGAATCCCTCAAGGAGGCAAGAGGTGTACTTTCCTCCTCACAGAGGAGGGTGGGTATCCCCTGACAGGTGGGAAAGTGTGTGAGGGGTTTCCACATATGAAACCATTTCTCCACCTAATTACACACAGAAAGAACCAAATAGACAGAAAGAATCCAATAAACTATCATGAGAGAATGATTAAAGAGAACATAGAGATCTTTGGCTCGTCACAGTATGACTACACACAACCTGTTTTGGGGCTTCAGTGGCCCTCAGCCATTCAGCAGCAGCCTGGGAAAGGTCTGAAAAGGGATTGCAACTATTATTGACTTCATGAGCCATAAATCTTCCAGCATTATTATTTCTTAATTACCAAGACACCTGGTGAAAAATTGCAATTCCTGAACAACCATCCAGGCATGCCATTAAAGACACAAGCACGCTGGCAGCGTTGGCTGTGTTAGCATCACACTCTGCGACTTGGTGCCCAAGAAGGTGTGAAACACAAACCCACATGGCTGACTCCACACAGCAAGTGCAATTTCAAGTGACTTCATTAGGTTCCTCTAAACCAACCCTGGAATATCGAGTAGGTGCAGTAAGGGCTTGCAGCTTGGCACACCTCAAGGCAGAGGCAGGAGATGCTCCACCACGGGACCTCCCTTTGGGAGTGCTTAGGGCTCTCCATGCTGTCTCCACCTGCAGGCGGGGGGCCTGGGAATGGCACTTCGTTTTCTCATTTCTGCTTGGGGAAAAGCAGCAGTCCCCAGAGGTTACCTGAGAAAGCACAGTACCAGGGGCAAGATTTAAAACTTCTGCCATGGCTCTTTCAATGAGACCCAGGGAATGTTACACTTAGCAGGGGGATGTAATACACCTGCCTTTGGTGTCTGTCTTTCTATCTGGCAGGCAGTTGACTGGGGAAGGCTACACTCTTGTACACCCAGGATAGCTTTATGTCATTTGTGTCTTACTGAATTAAACTTACTTGGGTTACTAAAAATTAAGAGCCTCCGATTTTTTTGGCCTATTGCTACACCATGGCTTGTTCAAGTAAGTCCAGGCCTTTCAGAAACCTTTACTACCATCAATTATATCTACCATCTATTGTATCCCCCAGCCTTTCAGCCACTCTTGCTATATTCTCTCATTTCCAGTCTGACTGACACAACAGTTGCTTTCAGGGAATGTAATCTTTAATTAATCAACTTACTAGCAGATGTTGTCTGCAGGCTATAATTTCTCATCTAAAAAGACATTATTCTACCAAGAAAATATAAGGCTGGTTTAAAAAACCCTTCAAATTGTAGCTACAAAAAGTAGTCATTTCCTCTGTTGTAAACTTCATCTCATCACTCCAGTTATGTGATTTGGCAGCCAAATCTTCAGGGTGTCTACTGTCAGTGCCCGTTATTGCACCTTCTGGTGAATGCTGGAGTGTTGAAGCTCCATCACAAATAAAAGAAATTATGCTGCTGACTTTTCACAGTGACGGCCAAACCACGATAGTAGTTGTGGTAGTAGGTAATAATATTTTTACTCCACAATTGACCATAGTGAAAACTGGAGCAGAAAATAGGAAAAGAGATTCCAAAGCTTGTATCAAGTAATCTAAATTGTTCATCCTCCTCTGCAAATCATAGTTTTACAGCTATTTACATATAGAACTGAAAAGTGTTGATGTAGCCCTAACCAAAGGTTTATAAATGTTAAGAGAGCACAGTGAGTCCCCATTCCTTAGCTGAGTTTCATGTACCTGCTATCACAGTACAAAAGTTGATCATTAACAATTCTTCTGGTCTTGAAACTTAATTTTATGGATGCATCACATGCAAGAACATCTAGGGTTCCAAAAAATATTATGGTTGACTCTTAGTCTAAGGTCACAGCCTGTGGCTGTCAAAGAAAACAAAGAAAGACTACATGACATTTGTACAGACCTATTTTTGAAGTTATTGAGCCATTTTGCTCACCACATATTAATATAGCTAAAGTCAATATCTATCTTTCTTACAAAACTCAATCAATCCAATTTATCTATATAGCTATCAGACTTCCTTGTGTAGCATTTCAAGTTTAGCCTTTTGTCTCCTTGTAAATGTAATAATAAATAATATTTGGTATCTGTAGCCACATCTCCAGCACCTGTAGCCTCGGATAGGCACAGCCCAGTGCCTTCATACACTGTTGTCTGTCTGCAAGGGCAGCAGAACTGGGCACCAGGAATCGGGCTTGAACTGCGTGGTTTGAACTGTGGCAACAGCAGCAAGAGTCCGAGCACCAGTGGCTGCATGAAATCTTAGGTGCTCATGTCGCAAGCCAGGATAGATCTGCTAAAACAGAACTCGTGGGCTGTANACAAGTCAGGATAGATCTGCTTTAGTGACACAACCTAAAACAGAACTCGTGGGCTGTAAAATCTGTCTGTTTGGAGTACTGTCTGATCACTGAACAGCCAGTGGCCATTCGCATTCCTACTAGCATCTAACAGAGAACTGGAAAACACAGGATGTACTTTTTCCTCTCATTCATTTCCCTGTCTTGCCAGTCCTTTTATGCTTTAATTAGACTCAATAACATGTCCAAACAGCTCCTGAATGGGAGATCTCAGATGAGAAACTCACATTTGACAAAGTTATGCAGAGGGCAAGCTAGCGGGGAACTCCTGTCGCAGTGACCGGGGTCAGAGTACAACTTTTACTCCCACAGCAAATAGAGAAAATCTCAGTCTGAGCCGAGAAATCATACTGGAATGCCTCTTAATACAAAATGAAGTTATATCGCTGAGAATTTTGTAGCAGGGTACAGTTGCTTTTCCTATTCAATTCAGCATTAATCATCACAATCCACCTTGATAAAAGTGATTGGTGTTTTGTCACATCCTATAATTTCAATGTTGCTGTGTGGCCACCGTACACTTTTCTTTGGGGCACATCTGAAGTCTGTAAATTTGAAGAGGCTCAGTCCAAGATAGAAATCAGCAATTAGGTAGTTAAGATATGTTGAAAGCTGAGTGCACATATAACCAGCTTATTGTGCAATACCCGAGGAAATTAATATAAGAATATCATCTTTATTTTAATGGTATTGACATTTTAGTATAACCCAAACTCACTATAAAAGTAGAGGCTGCATTGTACTAAATATTGAATAGAAACAGGAAAAGTGATCCTATCCTAAATAATTTCCAGTCCATTGGGAACAGAGTATAGTATGAAAAATAACATTCAGGAAAAATATACAATCATAACATTCTTGGAAAAAAAGCTTTTTTCATTATCATAATAGTCATGTTTTCCATACTCAGGACTAGATCTATTAACTGACTGCATATCACAATCCTTAGAGCCACAAAGTGAAGCCTTTGGGTATCATTCCAAACACCAGAGCAGTGAGCAATATTAAAATACTTCCTCCCAAAACAGGAGGGGAGGGGGAGAGCTGGGTATCCATGTTAGGATTTCTCCAAGCTGCTTTCTCCCAACAAAAACATGACAACAGTGCCCTTGAAGTTTTGCAGACTTTTGGTAATTTTTAAAGTGTCCATAGGTTAGCATACTTTTGGTCAAAATGTAACAGGCAAAATGGGAACAAGAGCAGCCACAGTATTGAAGGAAGCATGGAAACTAAAGCTAGAAAACCATTATTCAGCACCAGGCCAAAAGAGTCCATAGCACAATCAAATAATGGATTTTCCATATTTGTATTGATGCAGCTGTATTTTAATGAGCAGAACTGGTAATGAGCTAACGACTAAGGATGTGTCTTGCAATCATCTGCTGTTCAAGCAGGGAATCCACCCGCAGGTGCAGCAAGATCCTCTCTTTCCTTTTGGAAAGAGCCTCTGGAGCTTAGAATAGATTTGCCCCTTGAGGACAGTCTGCCTACTGGTGTTAGACTTAAGAACCTAAGATTTGTTGTTAAGCTTCCTGGGGATACACTAAGGTCACAGATGCTGTATGCCACATAGTATTTTCTTAATGGATTATTTTTATTGCATTATGCCTTGTAAGTTTTCTGCCTTCCCTGCTACTATCATCTGTAAACTTCTTTAAGTCTCTCTGTCAAAAACCTTGGTTTTGTAGATACCAACTACTTCACTTTTTCATTCTTCAAACAAAGAACTGCCTAGTAGGAACTCCACAAGTAGATATGTCTTACACCCTCCCCACCCCTTTGTCAGAATTCATCCTTTTTTCCACTCACAAATCTCAGCCTTCAAAACTCTTCAAAAGTTAAGCAACTTTTTTGTTGTTGTTCCCTTTTAAAAAAAAGAAAATTAGGGAAAGAAATCATCCTTGACTCCTCACAAGCTGAACCTTTCCTTATTCTCATAACTAACTTCCCAATAGTTGGGTCCTATATATTCTATGTAACCAATACCAAGGACATGGCTGAAGAGGCTCGGTTTGTTCATTTTTTGCCTACTTAGGGTGCCTACTATCCAGGTAGTATCTCCCTGTTATCACAGATGAGCAAAGCAGCAGGTACCAGCCTTCCTGGAAAGGTGAGATTGGGTACAGAAGTATCAACAGCTCTGCTAGGAACTGGTTTCTGAAACTTAGGCAGAGTGGAAGAAAATGACAAATTTTTGGTCTGCCAGTATGTATATTGGTATTCTTTCACAGATGTTTAAATGGTCTATACAAAGACTTCTGAATTCCACTAAGGATTTCTCCTTCAGGGTAGTGTTGCTGATCTTTAAAATCAAGAGTCCCACTAAAGGCTAGAAAGCTGAAAAATTTACTATCTAGGGTAGAAATGCCCTAATTCAGAAGAAATAATTGTTATTTCTACCAATTTTTAATTATTCTTTGTTTCTCTTCTGAGCGTAACTAAATTACTCTGAAAAAGCTACAGGAGAACAAAAAGCCCAATGAGAAATTCTTTCTCATTCAGCTGCAGTTTTAATATGAGCCTTCATTTCAGGTTTACAACAGCCAGAAATGCTGCAATATTGCTTTTCAAAATCTTTTATACTCTATACTAAACTTCTGACAGATTTTAAAGACTGCAAAAATGGACTAGCATAGTGTCTACACTGTCCTATAATTATGTTAGATATACCATTGCATTACATATAACTTAAGATCTTACAGAGATTTTAACCTCTTTCACCCCATCCCCTAGCACAGTGGCTGAATCACGAGCACCCTGACTGAAGCCTACATGACGTTCAGAAAATGTACGTGCACCCTACAGTCCCACAAGGGCCTCATGTTCTTATCCATTTCCTGCTTTAATGTGCTTTATTGTGCGGTGTTAAGGATCTGAATAGGTGCTCTCTGCCAGCTGGAGATAGCTGCAATTCTGTGATGAATGAAGCAACCCGTCCACTGTGGGAGCCTAAGTTTACAGCATGATATCCTCCGTTGGTGTAAATTAGCTGGAGCCCTTTAAACTTAATGGAGTAGTGCTGATTTACAGCCTGGGAAAATGGAGATGTTGGTTACTGTGGAGTGTGGCTCTCAGCAGCTCATTAATGAGATCTAATGGCATCATATTTTTATACCTCACAGAAACCAGATTGAACAACTCTCAGTCATTTAGCTGCCCTGAGAGAAAAAGGTCGTAAAATGTGTTGTAATTCCTGTACTAACCTCTTGTCTATGGAACTGTTGATTCAAACTTGGAAGCTGCAGATAAAGAAAGCCTGGTAATGTTGAATTCTACATATCCATCCAGTTCTCAAGGAAGTTAAAAAAATGTACACACTTTCAAGGACTTTCCACCTGATAATTGACAAGGTGATGATCAGTCAAAGGTTAGACATGCCCTTAGAGGTCTTTTCCAACATAAATGATTCTGTGAGTCACAGCCAAAAAAATCCTTTCTGAAACAACAAGGTAGTTGAGGTGTCAGCTAAACTCCTCTGGCTGATACATCAACATTTACTGGAATCCTTGTTCTCTTCAACCCGTTTGTCATTCACGTTTAAGGATTTGTCTGAAGATTTCTCTGCACTACACCAGCCATAAAGGTTCTTCAGGTTATGTTATGCCCTGCAGGCCCTGTCATTATCCACTCTCCTGATTCCAGATTACATTGGGAACACCACATTTTGGCCGAAGCAAATGAATTGTTCATGACACATTTTACCTCAAGAATTACTGCATTTGAAATCCTGTGCCAAACAGGTAACGGTAGCAGGCTATTCTGAGTACATTGCTAGGATGAGTACTGTATTGTTCTCTTCTCCAAATCCTTCTTGAATGCAAACTCAAAATCTGACATACTTCCAGCGTCACAGTTTGAGTCCCTGAACAGATTGTTACTCTCAGAAGTGAAATCAAATACAGTAAATTTAAAGCACTTCTGACTCCCTCTTACCCTGAGGCACACAAACGACAAGTGTGCACCTGCGGTGGGAGGCACTGATCACTCTACTTTTTTCAGTTTTGCTTTTTGAAATGCCTTCTGCTTTTTGTCCTGTATCTCATCAGTCAAAAAATCTGAATCTTATTTTGCTCTTTAATAGCATTCAGTGGATAAAGATGACCTTATGGCAGGAGGGAAGGCTGATAAACTATCTCTTTCCAAAAGTGAAAATTTCTTTCCTGAAGAGTGGCCTCTGCTATTTTTAAAGTGTAAAGGCATGAAGGTACATCCTCCTGTGAATTACTTATTTCAGAGGACATGAGACATGCTGAAATAAAACTCTTTTTTTTTCTTTTTTTTCGATAGGCTGGAATTCAAAGGGGAACATTATGCAGAAGTCCCCAAACTGCCTTTTGTTTCCCCAGCAGTTGTGTCACTCTAGTAACAGATTCTCAGTGTGATGGTGAATGAGTTGTTACATATTTAGGTTATGTGCTGCAAGGAGGAGGAGGGGCCATATGGAGTCTCAGGATAGCCAGCTCCTACGAGGGTACTTCAGCTTGGCTGTTGAATTGGTGGTACACATAGCAAGTGACAGGATGGCACAGTAGGATAATGCAAGATATTGTGCTTCATTTTTCTGGACTGCTGCATGGTTTAGATTTTACACACCTGGAGATGTTTTACCTAGTCGCTTAATGTTTTAAAACCATTTGGGAGAACTGTGTTCTCAATGCAACAGGAGAAAAATGCCATAAAAAGGACAAGTTGCATTACTGCAATTACATTCTGTAGTTCTAATGCCAGATGTGCCTGCAAAACATTCCCTCTGAGCCAGGGAGCAACCCTTGGGTATAAATCAGCTTTATCAGGCAAAGGCAAAAGGTTTCCCTTACTATTTCTCAACCAGTAGCAGCAGCAGATTACCAGCCCTAGGAAAAAATTATATTGTGCAGGCTTTGAAGAGGAATATGCCATGCTTTCGGTTTAAACTAATCCTTTAAAACACTTCATGTAACACCGTTGCTGAGTATGGACCATAGCATACTGTACATTCGAAAGTCACTTAGGCAGAAAGGGAGCTGGCACCAAGGTATGAGCACCAACCACAGAAGAATGTCTGTGCTGCAACGCTGACCCACTTACCATTTCTCTCAACATTGTTATTTGTATTGTCTCATGGCTAGGAATACCAAATGTTTAATCAAATTCCCTTGATTTTATAAATACAAAATACCAAGACTGTTCTGCCCTCATAACTTCCTGTCAGTGGGTGCATTACAGACAACAGTTACAGCAGATGGACAAGGTCATCACGTGAGGAGAAAATACCAGTTGTGCCAGGGCATATCAGAGATCTTTCTCACCCACTGTCTGCTCCCTGGCAGTAGCCATCTGTGGGTGCCTAGGGAGAATTTAAGGACATCATATAGTGATACTTTGACAGAACACTTTGACAGAATACTTTGTCACTTAAATGCAGTTGTCTTCCTTCACAACTGTCCTTCATGTTTTATTCTAAGAATTCATCTAGTCTCATCTGTGAGCCACGAAAACTTTAGCACACACAGTGTCTTTGGGTGAGGGGCTTCA
This sequence comes from Callaeas wilsoni, assembly GCA_013398955.1. NCBI lineage: Eukaryota > Metazoa > Chordata > Aves > Passeriformes > Callaeidae > Callaeas > Callaeas wilsoni. The sequence goes on from VWPU01000484.1 coordinate 33,286, forward strand.
CAGATGATCTGGTTTTGGCTGGAGTGGAGCTGCTTTTCTTCACAGTAGTTAGCATGGGCCTGTGGTTTGGATTTTTGCTGAAAACAGTGTTGATAACATGGAGCTGTTTTCATTATTGCTGAGCAGTGCTTACACAGTGTCAAGGCCTTTTCTGCTCATCACCCCATGCCGTCAGAGAGCAGGCTGGGCATGCAGAAGGACAGCTGACCCCAGCTGACCACAGGGATAAGGTACACCGTGTGGTGTCATGCTCAGCATAGAACGCTGAGGGAAGGTTAGCCAGGGAAGGCTGCAGCTTCAGGCCATGCATTTCTCCACAGAAGCTGACAGGAGGGGATTAGTAGCAGAGCAATTTGGATTTCCGAGCTTCGTGTGCTAGGACACCTCCCGCCTTGCATGTGGTGACCTGGCTCAGCCTTTGCTTAGCTGCATCACCAGCACACAGACCTGTCCCAAGACTGAACCCTGCCAAGTCATGCCCAAAACTGTTTCCTACCTATCCACACCCACAGCTGTGCTTTCACATACTGCTCGCAGGTGGGGAGACTGCAAGGTCTTGCATTTTAATCATCTTGCTGAATTCACTAAGGCAGGGAGAAAGGCTGTGTCTGGTCTCATCAGCATACTGAATATTATACTTATCGCACAGAGAGCAGCAATAACTCCAGGGTAATTAATTACCTGAGGTACTCTAGCTCTTAGAAACGCAGTAAACAATTAATACAATTTAACTTTACAGCTAACACAACAAATTAAAATAGAGAAACAAATCCTTTTTTTTTTTTGTTCATTAGACAGGACATAAACTCTCCTGTGAACAGGCCTGATAAATGGAATTTCCCTTTAGGGCATTACTGATGAAAAATGACAAGTGTAATATTTCTATCTAGCACTTTGCTGCAATTCTGTCGGCAAATTCTCAAACCTTGCAGTTCCAAACTACTCTAAGGAAGATTTTATCCTTAAAGTCTCTTAGGAGATCCTTCCTTCCCAAAATATGTTGGTGTTCTGACATTATAGTGTTGTCCCTGGAAATGCTTTAAAACCCCAAGGTATTTCTCCTCCCCAGGAGACCAAGTCTGATTCACAAAAAATAAAATTTTGATCTCATAGGTAGGTAAATGTGCTGTGCAAGCATTATGCTGAAATGCAGAGAATTTTTCAGCTGAACTGATATTTTATGCCATAAAGAGCCAATGTTTCTATCCATCTAAACCATCTGCCTATTTATACTTCCAATCACCATGGCATCCAGTCACAATAAATGGAAAAAAACTACAAAAACCCCTCTTCATTTGTTAGTCATCATTATCGGCATGTACAAGCCATGAGACCCTGTTTTCATTGCTCGTGCGAGTACGCCCTACAGCTCCCAGGGTGCTGCATCTGCAGTCTGAACGCGTAGTACTCTCTTCAAACTAGAGACAACGTGCAATGCTGAATGCTTAAATCCTTACTGCACTGGAAATTTTTTTTTGATCATTGGCTTTTGAGGTAGAACTCCACTGGAAGCTTGCATAAACAAAAGGCTAAAAAGGGATTTCTCTGTCAGTGACCTATTAACATCTATTAATACGTCTTAGTATGTATGTCTTAAGTCTTACACTGTCTTTAGTATGAAGGCATCAGTTCGTCTCAAATAGACTAAAAATCCATCATCCTGGATTCTTCATCACTATAAGTTGTTAGAACTGCAGCTAAAGCAGCATTCCCTTCTGATATGCACAATATCATGATGATTTACATTGACTTCTTCAGACAGACGATCAAGCTGGCAGAAGACTTGCTTCTTCTACCACAGCTGAGTATGTGTGGGTGCAGATTTAGCTTGTATAAATCAAATCAAGGATGGACTCTATGCGCTTGAAATTCAGCTGAGGATCAAGGACCAGTTTAATCCACCTGCTTTCCCTTACAACCTAACAGAGCCCCTAAATCAGTTAGCTCATTCCACCATTCTAACCTGGCTTATGCTTCTATGGCCCTCCCCTGGCACTGAGTTAGGGATCAAGATATTCCTGCCCACCCCAAGAGATACCTGGGGATACAGGCACCCAGGCTAGGCCACAGCTTCCTAGAGAAACCTAAAAGCAACGTTCCAGGCAGGGTGTGGGTTGGTGATACCATGGTGCTGCTCCCTGGGAAGCAAAATGTTGTCCCATGTTGCTGCTGCTGGAGGGACATAGTGGTGACAGTGTGAGGCAGGTTCCCCTCTGTCCATGCCACAGGACCTAGTGCCCCCAACTCCACCCTTAGTGCCTTATAACTTGGACATTTAAATTAAATGGACTGATGTATGCCATCTGTGGTTAAATGTATTATGTGTGTATGTTTCTTTAATTTATAAGTAAGACTGCAGTCAAGTAAATGCTATTCCTCATGTGCTGCTTCACTTACCAAATTGGATATAATGTCTTTTCTGTGCTCATTACAGTTTAGTCCCTCCAGACTTATGCCAGCCTAGGATGGGTATGCAATTGTTCACACTTGAGAAGAAAAAGAAAACCAGAAAAAAAGAATGAAAAGAGAAAATGCAAGGAATCCACGAGCCAAAGATCTATTGCTGGGTTAATTTAGGATCAAGATTTAGCTTAAAGCATAGTTCACAGCAAAACAGAACTAACTGTAGCTCATAATTCTGAGCACCAGGAAAACGGCAACCTAGGACATTGTAATGTATGCCAGGTCCCCTCCTATTCTCAGGGTAGCCAAGGCATAACATATATTCCCCCAAAATGTAAGCAAATCACTGTTTGCAATGGAGCACCATAGGCTTCAGGACAGGCTGTGGCCATCAGAAGCAGACAGGAGCAAGAAGGCTGGAGTGAGGCAAAGTAGTGAGAACATCTGAACTGCAAGCACCTCAACCTACAGTTCTAAATGGTGATCTAACTCTAAGAAAAATACTTTACATGAAGTCTCATGCATATGTGGCAAGTTCAGATCCGTCCGGTGATGCTTCATGACTGCCATGCAGTGTCTTGGCTCCAGCAGACTCTGTGTGAACATGTTGGTTCATCTCAGTGGGGAGACATGGAGGAAGAGCCAGGAACAATAAAAATAGCTCTGGCAGCCACTTCTGTGAAGGTTCGGAAAAATAAATACTAGGAAAACAGTTCAGAGAGCAACTTTCTCCTTAAATATCTCTCATCTTTTAAAAATTAAGCTTTCTCCTCAAGGTCTACAAAACCCACGATGGTCCTAAAAAAGGTGGGGTAACTGATGAGCTGTGACTACTGGTTATCACAGGATCAAGACCATTTCACTCCCACTGTAAGCCTTCTCCTATGTGTGTGTTATTTACTTCACCTCTTGCTCTAAACTCCAGTCTTAATTAATTTTGGATGAACCACCTTGCATTTTGTACGTCCTGGGGTTCTTCAGTGAGGATGGGTTTTGGTGCTTATTCATCATCTTCCTTGTTCTTCAGTGTTCAGTACCTCAGTATCCCTTGGCCATAAACTACCATTCCTGTGCTGATGCTCTCCACAGCTGTGACCCTGGTGCACAGAGCCCAAGCAGCTTCTTGTCCCCAGCTGTAGGCTTCCTTACCATTTCCAGCCAGGAAAGACAGCAAACCAAGGTTTCTTCCCAGTCCTGTTCTCTACCTCAAAGATAATGAAGATGCCACTGGTGGTGATGTGCTTGTGTTAGTGGTGGTATGCTTGCTTACACTGTCCCCAGAAGTAGCTAATATCCCGAGTGCAACTTGTTGCCTTTATACCGTAGAGTAGGAGAGTATCACAAAATGGATCATTTCTTTCTTCACTGAAAAAGGGAAAGTGTAAGGAAAAGAATACCCTCTTTAAACACCCTCTTTATCATTCTCTGGAGTCTTAGAGCAATTTGGTGTGATCTCTCCCTGTCTCCTCCCTGACTTCCTATTAAATCTTTAAATATGAAAACCCCTGCATGTGTTGTTTTACATCAAGTCTTCCTCTTTCCTTGCCTCCTCTGGTCCTTCTGATCTGCAACCCCTGCTCCCTACCATTTCACCCTCACACTTACCTTCTTCTACAATGGCATCCCACACTTTTCACAGCTAAATTATGTCTTGAGTTTATTAAACCCCTTGACCCCATACAAGACGAGTTTTGCTGTGAAGATACGTGTAATAACTACAGTGATAAGCCAGTGGAGAATTAACCTGGTAACAAAGTAAAACATTGGATGGAGGACAGTTAATGAAATAAGACATAACCTAATGCAGCTAGTGAAGCAGAATGGTGACAGGGAATTGTCCCTCAGGACCCACTTGTCCTAGTGGAGGATTTTAGCAAGTTACTGAGAAAGAAATCTGTATTGAACATATTAAGGAAATCACTGAGTGACAGGATATGAAAATGACTATTGGACCCTATGGTCTCTGAGGCAGGAAAATATCACACAAGTATGTGTGCCTGACCCATCACAAACGACTGACTAATCATAAGCCAAGGATCATGCTGGAAGGGACCTCCTGGCCATTAACTCCATACCCTTGGTCCTGTAAGTGGAACCAAAACCCTCAAAAAAAATATAACATGCAGCATAGTTACATTATTACTGTGCTTTCCAGCTCCTCAAATAGATTTCAAACAGAGGTGCTGACAATTTAGGCAAATCTCTGTTTGCTACACTGCCAAAAACCTACATTAGATATTATCAGTTAGTTATGTATGGATTGTTTCTCCCAAATCTCCTTCATTTGTGAATGAACGGCATACCTCCCTGACTGCATTCCTCATTCCTCTTTTTGCTGCCTCAGGTCACCCAGTGTCAACTCACTCTGGAAAATGTCTGTTTCCTTCCTTCCTTCCTTCCTCTTTTCCTTCCTTCCTTCCTTCCTCTTTTCCTTCCTTCCTTCCTTCCTCTTTTCCTTCCTTCCTTCCTTCCTCTTTTCCTTCCTTCCTTCCTTCCTCTTTTCCTTCCTTCCTTCCTTCCTGATCAAATTAATGTTACTGTGAATCACCTTTCATGAATATCTTTTACTATCCTAAGACTACTTAGAGAGATAAACTGCAAGTCTTCTGATACTGTTTTTTAAGCTATCTTGATGCTTCATTTGTGCAATGGTTATTCACAATAGAAATGACATCATGTTTCTGCAGAATGTTTTCTAAATACTGTCTTCCAAGCAAATCTAAGAGAACATCTTGTGTACAGAGGTCTTAGATGACACTGGAACTCCAGTTTGACATAAAGCATCTTGCAATTAACCTATCATTATAGCAAAATTAACATTCATAATTACAAAATTGGGATTTGTGACCTTTTTTTAAAACAGTAGAGCACAATGTATTTTCTGAAAGAACCAATTTTCAGGACGATTTTTTAAGTAGTATTTGACAAAGGTAGTGATTGGCTTAAACAGGCACTTGTTACTCTGTCATATTTGAAAACCTTCTGCAGTTTTGCAGCTCTACCTATTTTTTTGTCTTGCCAGCCTTTGAAGGTAGGGTAAGGAATGAACTTGTTTTTTAGCAGAAGTCAAAATCAAAGGAATATTTTCAAAGGTATATCCATAATCTCTCCAGAGACAATATCAGCAAAAGATATTTTCTCTATCTTGTTCATTCTCCAAACAATGACAATTTCTGAGAACAACAAAGAAAAAAAAGTTTTGGGTATTCCATTGCATTGAGCAAGAGAAGTACAGCGCTGAGAATTGAATTCTTCTTCTTTAGAAAAGTTTAGCCTGTAAATCAAGCAAGTGCAGTGCAGTGTCTGGCCAGAGCAGAAAAATAAAAGATAACCTGTCCAAATAATTAAACTATATTTTCATGATATGCCTAAAACGCTCACTGCATTAAAGTGGTTTGCAAATGGCACATGGTTAGGATAAGGATAGCAATCTTGCTGACAGATTTGCACGCATATGCGTAAAGTATGTGTGTATGCAAACATCCATACACAAAACCTGGCTAAAATCCAGGCTTGCAAAAGCTTTTTTTGCCCCTGAACTGATTTGTTCTTTGGTATGCAGCTTTACAGATAGAGAACTTTATTATAAACCTGTTAGTGTTTGGAAAATATCTCCCAGAATTTAAAATCACAATTAGCTCTGAATTAAGCATTTCAGTAATTACTGAAATATTTCCTTCCACTGCACAAAGTTATCTAATTTCCTCTGAAAAGTTCAAGGAGCAGCTAGTTTATTTTTGGCCAATCTTTCTTATGTGTAAAGAAATTAATAATTTTGCAGCATTTCAATTGGTGTGCTAAAAGCTTACACTTTGCATTCTTTGAACTTCATCATGATAGAGCATATTAAACTCTCATAATGAAGCTGAGAGATGAGCCCTCAAGCATGCTGTGGATAGAGAAGTCTTCATGAGGAATATAAACATCTGACTCAGAGGAATGCTAATGTCACTGATTTTGTAGGGAGAGATGCTGCTGTAGAGCAGGCAGACAGGTGGGACCAAAGCAGGACAGCACAGATACAACTGGGGCAGAGAAGGAAGCAAGAAATAAATGTCAGAAAAGCAGAGGACATGCAGCTGCACCAAACTGACCAGGAGATGTAGAGGAAGACGTGTGACATGTGTACTCATGAAGCAAACAAAATGTCACAACAGCACAGCCTTAAAAAACCCACTATGGAATATGGACTTAAAAGTATGGGGTCAGAAAATTCACTTCAGGGAGTGTGGCACTCCTTTTACCCTCCTTAAAGGTGATGCTGGTGTGAAGTTGGATATGTCTATAGGTGGAGGATCTGGCAGATGCCAAGCTGCTCTTTCAGATTTGGGATGTAGCATAGCATTAGACCTGCACAGGAGGGTAATTCAGCTGCAAAGCAGCAAGTAAGTGTTCAGGAGACAAGTAAGCTGTGCTAATTTACTGTCACTAGTAGCGCTGGTATAAGAAAGGCTCAGGAGGGGCAGTTGCACCCAAGGAAACAAGAAGGAACTAGGGAAAAAGTTATTACAATGGATATGTCTGTTAAGGGACAGAACTAGGAAAAGACTATTCCCAGATATATGCCCCGCATTAAGTCCTTTCTAAGTCTGTGTGACCCTGTTACAAGCAAAGTGCATGAATGAGTTGGGATTTTTCCCTGTTGCTAGCTGGTTTCAGTAAAGTCTAAATAAAGAACCAGGAGTTTTCAGCACAGTGTGTGACAGAATGCATAAGTCTAAACAAAATTCTATCCAGAGGCCATGACACAGGTATCTATCATATTGTTCTGTAACTGAGTCCAACACAACTCACCATTATGCCACCAAAAGGAATCCAAGGTTAAATGTACCTCTTTATTTTGCACTTCCCTTTTTCTTTTCTTTTTCTTTTTTTTTTTCCCTGGGCAAGATAGGGTGGGGCAAAAGGGAGTTGGTTGGTTGGTTGGGGCTTTTCGTTTGTTGTTTTTCAAGATCCTGATTTTTGGATCAGCATAAACTATGTCACATTGATATTTGTGTTCCAGGTGGCTGGTTCTTGCTAGGGGTGGGATGTGAACAGGGTAAAAAGGAGGAAGTGGTGACTGGAACAGTACCAGAGTGATACAGTTTACAAACTCAGTAGGCTCTTTGTAATTCGAGGGACAGATTGATATCCAGGCCACCAGTGATCCTGAAATCTGAAAAAGGAATGCATGTCATGCTGCTTAGCATGCCAGGAAGGGCTGTTTGGGCTTGAGGGACTGCTGTTCCTCAGGACACCAATTCACCTGTGGCTTCAGTTTTGTGACTTTATTGCTGTTGATGTGTAGACGGTTTTTTATAGGTATTGTGGCATTATTGTTTTGCAGGATCGTCTCACATTAAAAAAAAAAAGCACTGTGTCACTACATGCTGCCAGTCAAAAGTGCCTCTATCATACATAACAAAACAGCAAACCAAATAAAAAAACCCAGAAGTGTAAATTCCTGTGTGAGAGAGGAAGTGAAAACACTGCATAAACATATCAATACTTCCTCCCTTTCAGCAGTATGGAAAGATTCTCAAAGCAAAACTGGCAACTGTCAGCAAGAGAAGCATTTATTCCCATAAATCTGTAATGCTCAGAAAACACGAAGCCTGTTGATTGCACAAGTCACTCCTCCCATACTTTCAGCAATGTGTTACTGCCATGACTTGGTCTCTGCTTCCAGCATATTTCCCATTTCTCTATATATAGTTGATATTCACTGAAAATTCGTTCTTGCTGCTGCTGTTGTGTGCTTTTTCTGCTTGTTTGTGTTCACTGCAGAGCTGGCACGACTTGCCTGCATCTGAAGAGCTGCTAATGTTTATGAATGAGCCACATTCAGTGGCAGTAAGCAAGGCCCAGTGGAAAGCCCAGCAATATTAAATACAGAAAATACTGTTTTATTCTTCTCCTGCTTGTTTCCAGGTTAAATCACTTTGTTCTTCAGCATCCCATCTGTAAAAAAGGGTTATGAACTCACTAAGCTGTGTGTCACATTTTCATGTGTGTTTGCTGCTGTAATGCATTGACCCAACACTGTGCGTGTACCTGTTTAAGAAAACTTAAAACCTGTTTAATTTACAACAACAAGTAGAAGGTCACTGCGAGAGGAAGGTGCTGGCATAGAGTGGCAGAGGTGGAGATAGATACCGACAAGGATACATTGACACAAAACAGCAGTGGGAGCGCACGTCATTTGTCGTGTGTCTCTGGACTCAGGTATGCTGCTGCAGTCAGCTGGTACATCCCTTGGACATACATCACTGCTGCTGCCCTGGATGACAGCCTAAATGCTCAGGTGACAAGACAACAGCTCCAGCCTGCCCCTCTGCCTCTTGACTATGTCTGTAGCTGGCACTCTGCGTTCTTTTCCGCTCCAGATGAAGGCAACACTGATGCGTGAAGGAAGGGGATTGCACAGGCACATGAGCTCTTCCCTGGAAGCAGGAAGAGGTCGACTAGATGATGCTGATTATCCCACCCCTCAATTACCCTCTCTTCCCACTTACTCATCTTTTCTAAGCATTGTCTGTCTGGCTGCAGCAGCAGGGTTGGTAAGTGGGAGAAAAAGAAAGCCAAACAAGCAATGAGCAGACAAGCATTTCTTCAGGAACAGCATGGCATTCTGATGGCTGAGAAAGTCTACAAGGGTGGTAGGGTGCAAAGATACCTGAAAGTGAAGAGCAGAACAGATCCTCTTGCTCATCTGCTTGCATTTGAATCTAACTAATTGAACTGAGTGGAGACAAAGTATAGAGTGAATGTTGCTTCAGCTCTGCACAGATCTGGTATACTGGAAAAGCTCTAGCTCAGGATTTTTAAAAAAAATTTATTTTATTTTCATTTTTTTTGACAATCCCTCTTTACAAAGTACTGGTATGTGGAGAGATAGACAGAACAGAATCTTAATTCTCTTACTTGCTGAGTCACCCCTTACAGTTTTAGTAGACACTGCAGTCAGTCAGTCAGTCTGCCTTCGGCCCTATTACACAGCTTCTTGAGTGCCCTAATATGATAAACAGGACATCATTAATTATTACAATTTTAATAATCACTGTCTCGGTTTGAGAGACA